>VZQC01007709.1:96332-244547 GCA_009823505.1 Rhizomys pruinosus | reverse complement strand
TGATTTCTTTTTTTTTTTTAATTAGGCTGAAAGATGTCATGTTTGAAGGCTCCTCCTTGGCAAGCCCAAACAACCATCAGTCCTGCTCTTCTGCTCTACACTGCGGTTTTCCCTTCTGATGGTCACCAAATGAGGTCCAGTAAGTACCACGTCCTGTCTTGATCCTCCTGTACTGGTCTCTGTGATACAGCCTGGGTAGTCCAACAATGGCAGTCTATACTCTGAAGAGGCTGAAACCCCAGTAGTAGCTCAGTCCACAAATTGAATGTCTCAGCAGTCCCCATCTGGCACTGAAGGTTTGGAGGATTCTTGGAGAAACCTGAGTCTCCAGGCCCTACTGGAAGGTTGAAAAGCTGTGTCTCATGTCTTTGAAGGATGGCAAAAGCAGTGGCAGCCACAGGGTAGCTGCACTTGCCAGTAAGACAGGCAAAACAACTGTGCTCTTTTTTTTTTTTTTTTTAACTTTTTGTCTTTTTACTAAGATCTCAAGTTTTATACCTGAAGTACAATTTCTCAGGCCTTACTAATTATTTATTTCTGGTTATAATTTCCTTTTGGATGCTTCAGGCCACACTGTTACCTCAAATTAACCAAGATTTTTGTTTTCTTAAGGTCAGTTGAGGATCTGGTCCTCAGGTTTTTGGGGGGGCAGGGAGGCCCTGGCTCCTTTTGGCTTTTCATTTACCAGTTCCATCCACTCGAGGACAAAGTCAGGTCTTGCTAGACCAGGTTTCCCTTTTTGAAGCATGAGCAGACTTTCCTCTTTATAGACTAGACACCGGCTGAAGTCCCATTAGTGGATCTCCAAGACCTCCCTGCACAGGAAGACTGGTGACTCACATTTGCAGGACATTTCAAGAGATGCCCCCATGCATAGTCCCACATCTAGCTCTTTCAACACAGATTCTCAGTCGCTGCATGCTGGGGGATGGGATGGCTAATTTTCACTGTTGACTTGGAAGGATTAAGAATCTTAGAGGACACAACTCTGGGTATGTTTGTGAGGATGCTTCTAGAAAAGTTTTACTGAGGGGGAAAGAAAGACCCACCCTGATGTCCTCAGCACCGTCCCGTGGGCTAGGGTCCTGGGCTGAAGAAAACGGAGAAAGCGAAGTGAGCCCCAGTATTCACCTCTCTGCTCCTGACTGTAAATGCAACATGACCACCCATCTAACATTCCTGCGGACACAGCAGCAATTTTGCTGCCACGCCTTCCCAGCTATGGACCATATTCTCAAAGTGGGAGCCAAAACCCAACAGCTTGCTCCTGTAGCAGGGAGGGCCAGCTTGGGAGGAGGAAGCTTAGCTTGTCAAGCCGGTAAAAGACAGGGTAGGGAGAATGTCCAAGGAGGGCCATAAACATCGGACCACTTTTGACCCTAAATGTTACATCTAATCCTTATCACAGGAAAGATATTTAGTAAACATCCAGTTTCCCCATGTGGAGTTGACCTCGCCAGGGAGGGCTGCAGCAACTGTGCTATGGGCACTCATTGTCTGCCCACCTGCCTTCACATCACCTCCTCCTGCCTTCACATCACCTCCTCCTGCCTTCACATCACCTCCTCCTGCCTTCACATCACCTCCTCCTGCCTTCACATCACCTCCTCCTGCCTTCACTTCACCTCCTCCTGCCTTCACTTCACCTCCTCCTGCCTTCACATCACCTCCTCCTGCCTTCACATCACCTCCTCCTGCCTTCACATCACCTCCTCCTGCCTTGTCTGGCTAAGGAGGAGAGGTGTTCATGAATGGAAGATTGACCATCATTGACCTGACCTGTTACTCTATTCAAAAATGGCCCTAAGGAGCAGGCACATGGCCCAACTGCCATCACTAGTAAATGGCTGTCCTGTTGACCTCCTCTTCCCAGAGCCAGAGTTCTGAAATGTACCCATTAACAGAAGGGGGGCGAACAGGGATGCTTAGTACCTAGGCTATTTCTAAAGTGAGATTTTTATGCCTTGAGCCTCAAATAAAGAGGATTGGGTGACTTACAGGCATTATGGCGGGGAAGGAGAAAAGAGTAGGCGTGATGAGAGAAGCAGACACCACGGTCCTCAGCCTGAACACCCAGTGCGTTCCGAGCCATTCTTTGAGCTCATCTAATTTAACTCCCCCTTGGCAACCTAAAAATAGCTATCCTAGAAATAGTGAATATTTACTATGCACTTCAGATGACTGATCTCGTTTAATCCTCACATAGCTCTATAAAGTGAGTACTGTCATTACCCCATTTTTCAGGTCCTTGTCCTATATTCATAGCTGGTAAAAGGCAGAGCTGAGGGTTGCGCTCCAGAGCTCCTGTCATGGGCCACACTGATGTTCATTCATTCATTTCTTTTTTTTTTTAACATTTTTTAAATTGTATTTATTTTTTTATGTGTATGAATGTACTATCTGCATGTAGATTTGTGCACCTGTGTCATGCAGTTCCACGGAGGTCAGGAGAGGGTCTCAGATTCCCCTGGAACTGGAGTTCTCCTGGAACTGGAGTTACAGACAGTTCTCAGCCACCATGTGAGTGCTGGGGATCGAACCCGGGTCCTCTGCAAGAGCAGTCAGCGCTCTTAACTGCTAGGCCATCTCTCCAGTCCCATTCATTCATTTCTTTACCAGATACTGAGTAGTTCAGGGCTCATGTCATGAGTACAACACAGATACCCACAGTGTACACCTCATATTCACTCATGAGCTCGTGAACACTCCATAAGCAACACGAGTGCTGCAGCAGACGCCTCAGTGTCATCATGGATGACACTGGTCAGCTCTGAGTTTCCCCTTCTGTGTCTGTCTCATCCCACCATCTTCTGTGATGTCTGCATTTGTGACCTCTTGTTATACCCTTCTGACAGGCCTCGCCCCGTCCTGGACTTGGCTGCCCTCCAGCTCTGTTCCGCATTTGCCACACGCCATCTTGTCATGATGAGTCGGGGAGGGGAAGATGCTGACACGGCCTCATGAGTCACTCTTCCCAGCTCTGCCTCTGCTACCAACTAGTCATTGGGCCAGGCCTTAATGTGAAAAGGCCTTGGCTTTGGCTCACTGTAAAAAAAAAAGTCATGCGATTAGGTGTCTTCTGAGATTTCTTTATGATGCTCTCTGAATCACCAATATGCTGTTGGGATGGAAGGGGGTGGGCAGAGGTGGGACGTGTGTCACTGCTGAGGACCTGTCACCCAGCTTGGCTGTTCTTTTCCTCCCTTAGCCTTGACCTCCTCCTCAAAGGCTCTCTTCCTCCCAGCCACTCCTTTCTGGGCCCCCTCAGCTCATGTGCTCAGGCCTTCGATCCCCCTGAGATCACAGCCCCCAGACTTCTGAAATTAATTATTTTCAAAAGGCTGGTTCGCTCACACCTGCATCCGAATGTCAGGGGAACTCTGTGCTCCTGGTGCCTGGCCAGGTTCACAGCCACCAGGGCCAGCTGGCTGCTGCTGTGCTGTGGAAGCCAAGGCTTCCTCCTGCCGGCAGGTGATCACAGGCCACTGGAGGGAGGCTGGCCCTTTGAGAAGCTGAGAGTCTATGAAATGAGTATAATGTGCACTTTGGCTCTCAACAGGTCTCTCAGGTGAGTTCATGGTTCTTCTCTTTCCCCAAATTAGCTACAGGCTGGAACCAGAGCTTGTGCCAGGGCTACCAGCCCAGTACCTTCCTCTGGGAGAACCAAGAGGACACTACATAAGGATACAAACTGGCAAGGGTGAATGAGCGAGCTCTCAGCAGCTCTGACGCTGGTTGGGCTCTTGCTCACTCACTGGTGTCTTTAGACACCCAGGGTCTGAGGCGCACACTCCTTCATCCCCAAGTCCCAGCCTTTGAGTACCCTCTCACATCCAGCATAGACAGCAGGGCCAAAGCATGCTTCCCTCCCTAACAGACCCCAAGGGGCTCGAGCTGAGATCTTGGTTGGACACCAGCTGTTGTCTCTGGAAGGTGACATTATAAATGCTTTTGCTGGAGCGAGCCTAGACTTCACTTTCATTCTGTTCTTGTCAATGCCTTTTATGTCAATGGAAGGCATAGATGGCTCGCAGATACCCAGGCCTCCTGTCAGTCTCACAGGTAACCTTCCTAGGAGGAGCCAACACTTGGCAATGACCCCGGCAACATAAAAACAATTCCTTTCGATAGTTACATAATGTATCTACTGTGTGCCTGGAATGTATTTGTGAATGAGCTCTTGCCATCTGAGCAGACTGCAAAGGGCAGGATAAGGATACAAAAATGCACATACCACAAAGCCATAAGCTCCTGATCCTGAAGGATGTATAATCTAGGGGGTGGGGGGAGAGTAAAACATGATGTGTCTCCAAAGAAACAGAACCAGCAGACAGAACTGATACAATGCACACACACACACACACACACACATGACATACAGTGTTGTATGTTTTATATGTACATATATTATGACAGAATAAAACAGAATCAATGCTTTACATATATAATATGTACATAGAAAGAAAGGGGGTGCCAGGGAAATGCCTCAATTGGTAAAGCAAGCAAAGCATGAAGACTTGAGTCCACATTCCCAGCACTCTTATGCAAAGTCCGGTATGATAGTACTGTAACTGTAACTCCACCACTTGGATAGGGGGAGACAGGAAGACCACTAGCGCTCCTTGCCAGACAGCTTAGCAAATCAGTGAGCTCTAGGGAGCAGCCTGTCTCCCCTGCCTTCAGCCCCAGAGCTACAATTACATGCACAGGTGTGTACTCATATATATGACATGAACTTGTATATACACATATGAGAGAGACAGGCAGACAGAAAGACAGACATGAGGAAAAAGAGAGAGGGACGTTATTATGGAATGTGGAGGCTATTTTTTTTTCTAAAGCCAATTTTTATTAAAGCTTTGTGAAGAGGCTGTCTTATCTGCAGCTCACAGACTGCAAAGCTGGTATTGTAATTCAGTCTGAGTTTCCCTGGGGTCTGAGGGGAAAAGAAGCATGTCTTCACCTAAGAAAAAAACAGAAGTTGCCTTTCCTCTAGTTTTCCTTTGTAGTCCCATTGGGTGATGCCCACCACCCTGGTGAGGGCAGGCCTCCGATCTACGGATCCCAATCCTTATCTCCTCTACATGCATCCCACAGGCACACCCAGAAGCACTGCTTTGTTATGAGTTCCTATTTATCCCTTAGCCCGCTGGCAATGGCCAGTGCTGCTGGCCAGCCCTCTGCTGTTTGGAAGGCAATGGCCACCAGTATTTCTTCGGTAGAGATAGGGATTTGTGGTAGAGAGGACTTTGTTTGCTCAGACCTCAGGCAGACCTGGAGGATGGGAGTCTAGGCTCTGCCACATGCCGGCCCAAGGCTTGAGCAAGTTCTTTAACCACTTTTTGCTCTTCATTTGCAAAAGGGTTTTCCTGCAGGCCGTGGTGGCACACGCAGTTGAGGCAGAGGCAGGCAGATCTCCATGAGTTCAAGGCCAGATAGCTGGGGCAACAGGGAGACCCTGTCTCAAAAAGACCAAAAAAAAAAAAAGTGTGTGTGTGTGTGGGGGGGGGGTTCCTTACTTCTTTTACCCAGTGGGAGAACGGGCAGTTAATATACATGAAAACAGCTGCCAAACTACAAATAGCACCAAGAAGTAGTTATTATTCTTGAGACAAAAGGTATTTCAAAACATAAATATTTTGGGTGTGATGATGGCTCTCTTTGCATTCCTAAGGATTAGAGAACGCATTCAGGACAAATGGACTCAAGTGCATTCACATCAAAATTGTTGGGCCAGGGCTGGAGAGATGGCCTAGCGGTTAAGAGCGCCGACCGCTCTTACAGAGGGCCCGGGTTCGATCCCCAGCACCCACACGGTGGCCGAGAGCCGTCTGAAACTCCAATTCCAGGAGAACTCCAGTTCCAGGGGAATCCAAGACCCTCTTCTGACCTCCGCGGCATTGCACGACACGGGTGCACAAACCTGCACGCAGACAGTACATTGATACACATACAGAAATTAAAAAAAAAAAAATTGTTGGGCCAGTTTCCCTGCCATTGCCTTTATCTGCATCACGGTTAATTTTAAGTGGAGTTTGCCTTCACTTACATGGAGGGAGGGGGTTGGTTGCCAAAATGTTTCCTGAGGTTAAAAATTGATCATGAGAATATAATAACTTCTTAAGTTCGATGGGACTTCCCACCTATGGAATGAAAATACACCAACTCAGTAAGAATGAATTCGTGGAGCTGGGCACAAGTTCTGAATGCTGATTCAGTCATTTGTCCTGTATGGGCTCTGGGAAGACAAGACAGCCAAGACATGCATGAGTGCTGTGCTCGTGGAGACATCAAGCCCGAAACTACAAAAGAGGAAGTCCATGCCAGGGTAAGGATGGTGCATGCTGGAAATGCCTCCAGAAAGAAGTGCTATTCGAGTTGGAAGCTTTGGGGCACACTGAGGTCAGCCATGGAATCCAGTGGGTGAGCGGTCAGCAGAGGTTCTGGGCAGAGGGAACAGTTTATGGGAAAGTGTTGAGGGGAGATTGCAGACAGACACTGAAAGACATCTGGGGTCTGGAGGGTGGAAGGCAGAGGCGATGTCTCCAGACTTGAGGCTGCAGCACTAGCAATATGGTCAGGAAGGATCCAATACTCATGTAAGTGATGTGGACTTCAAGGTAATCCTACAAGCCAGTTTTCCTAAGACAGTCATGGTTTGTGTCTTGTCTCAGTGTAATGATTAAAAGCACTATGTTCTTTCACTCTTCAAAGTCTCCTGGATTGAATGATAAACTATATGGTCACCTTTCATTAAGGCTTCTAGAAGAGGCAAGTAAGCAAGACAGGTGCTGGGATGGCGTGGGGAGACAACTTCAGCTCCTCTGTAGGGTGTAGGTGTACGTGAACGGACAGCCACGTCTCACAACAGGAACAGGATTATTTCTGTCTTTAAGATAACTATGTCTTAAACAATCAAAAGAAGTAATTCTGCTCTTGGTCTCGTAGATTATTGGTGACCAGTAGCTGGTCCACCTAATAAAGTTCGAAGATAGACTATTCAGGGTTAACAATTTTGCATGGAACCTTCTGAAGGTTATAGGGTCAGTTATAAAAGATCCAGAGCAGAGGTCAAAAACCTTTGCTTTTTCAAGAAATATGCTATGAAAAAAAAACAAAACAAAACACCTTTGATTTCAAAGAAGAAGCTGAAAGCAGGCAAGGATCTTCCTTTAAGCCAGGTTGTGGACAGATAGGTAACTAAAATCATGTCACCTGGTTAAGGGCTCTCAACCTCACCCCCGTACCATCTCCTGAGGGGACAGAGGCTGGCATTCTGCAAACGCTCAGCCCTATTCTGACTCTTCATTTTGGTGCTCAGTTTCCCTGGGAGTCAAGGGTATCATGGGAGCTCAGTTCCCTGAACTCTGCTCCTAGTGGAGGAGGCCTGTTATCAGAGATGATGAGAGTTACTCATGAATTAAGTGCTGCTTCCAGCCTGGAGCTGGCATTTCTGCTTGGATTCTGCCCCTCCCACGGTAGTTAACTAATTAACTATCAACAAAGTGGTGATGCAATTGTAATACAGTGAGCCAGGCTCCTTACCCTGCCACCTAGGGAACCCCCTGAGCTACTGGAATGAAGAGTCCAGCCTGCATCAAATAGGATTGCCTGGAAGTCAGGATGGTCATTCAAGTGTGTAGGGCCTTGATCCCACCCCGCTCATTGGTCCCAGAGACCAAGCTGAGCAGGGTTGGATCTGAATGAGAATATGGACTCTGCAAGAGCCCCACTCAATGACTATCACTCTGTGTTCTTACCATGTACCTAGTGCTATGGTTACGGGATCATTGATGGAAGCTCTCTGAACCTCTGTTACCTATCAGCAAACAGAGCTCCCTAAAGGTGCCCTGTCAGTGATTGTGGAGTGCTCCGTGAAACTAGACAACCCTTCCACATACAGAGGCACAAACTCGGGCCCAGAGTGTTATGCCACTTGACTGGGACCATCAATAGGCATATGGAGCTGGAATCAGAATCCAGACTACCTAAGCCCAGACAGCTTTGCCCTCTGTGGTTTACTAAGAAGCCACCCTTTGCTGGCTAGTGCTCTTCCAACAGACAGAAGACCCAGCAGGTCTCTACTCTTTCTTCCCTGGCTTCTGTAGATAGAGGCCCAAGTACTTTTAGGAGCTGAGAGCTGGAGTCTGGGAAGCTTCAGAAGGCACTTCTGGAAGATGCTCAGCCTGTGCATCCCTAGTGCTGAGTCCCAGAGGCCAAGGACATTTATCCTGGAGTGTGGCCTGGGTAACAATGGGGTGCCAGCTGCTCCCTAGCTTTGTTTAATCATGTGCCTTATCAACTGTGTCTCATGCCCCTGAGATGCCTGGTAGGAAGGCTGTGTAAAAGCCCTTCTATTCCACAGCCTTAGTACTCTTAGAATCTTGAGACAAAACCCTTATGGAATCAGCCTTCATCAGAATTGGCTTCAAAGTCTCTTTTGTGGTGATAACACCCTCACTCTGCTGTGATGTCCCCCCCAGGGCAAGCCCCAAGTCATAGTGATCCCTGACCCTTATCACAATCGCCAAACCCTTATCATGAAACCTCCTCAGAACAGCTGCTTGATCGATTCCATATTACCAATCACAGACTGTTTGTGCTGCCTCTAACTTCTTTCCAAATCTTATCAGCGTGATTTCTAAACATGTTAACATCACTGTTATGGTATGCAAATGCTATTTGATTCTTTGAATTTTTATTTGGCATTATTTTATCTATTACAAACTACAATGAATAGTCTACATACTTGTCTTTGTTATTAGAAATAGCTGTGCTGAATTCCAGGGTCCCATTGTGCCATGCTTTGTTTAAGCATTCCCTGATTGTTGGGCAATTGGGTTGCCTCCAGTATTCGAATACTATAAATAGCGCTATGGGCACCTGGCTTTTCTCCTCTTCACCTGGGAAGGCCTATTCACATAGCTTCTCTGTGCTGGAGGTAGCAGAGGCTAAGGCCTGCTGCTCTGTCACAGACAGGTCAATATCTCAGACTGTTATTGGGAGGCTGCTTATCAGGTTGTTAGCACCCCAGCAATGAGAGAGGGCACTGGCTGACTGAAGCCTCTGAGGTCTGACTTGGCAGGGCTCCTGCAGCAAGCTGTTGTCTCTCAACCTGGCTTCTCAGGCATGGTGGCTCTATTGGAACATCTCATCAGATGGGCCCTGAGGCAGACCTGATAACATGGCTTGTTTTTCCTGGCAGATCATTTCAAGATTACATTGGGAAATGGAACATCTGAGCTGAAAGGTGATGTTTTGGTTGAACTGCCAACCTTTCTATTTTACAACAGAGAACAGAAGTAGTTGTCGCAAGGTCACTCAGCCTTTTAGTAGTAGAGCTGGGCAAGGGGTCAGAAGGATCTCTCTGGTCCAGACTAGGCTTTGGCATCGTCTAGTCTCCCCAAGGGACAAGTTTACAGGTTAGACTACTCACCACAGATACGATGTCAGTTCTCTACAAACAGACAAAACTTAACACAATTCCCAGTAAAATCACAGAAGGATTCTTTGTAGATATAGGCAGATGGATTCTAAAATTTATATGATAATATAGAGATGAAGCCATTTTGAAGCAGAACTAAGTTGAAGACACACTGTTCACACTATAAATTACAGTATTCATGACAGTCAGGTGATGAAAGAGAATATAAAGAGTATGGACTGTGACCATATCACCCTGAACATGTCCAATCTCTTCTGATTGCAAAGCTAAACAGGGTTGGACCTGGTTAGTACTTGGATGGAAGAGTAAAGAGTGTAGAAATAGACTTTCACAGGTGTAGTTACATGATTTTTGACAGCTACAATGGTTTTTTCCATGGGGAAATAATAGTGTTTTTAATAAATGGTTTAACAAGTAGGCATCTTATACAAAAACATAAAACTTGATAGGTGTGAAGGTACATGCTTTTGGAAGATATCTGAGATCAAAAAGAGAAAAAAAAAAAAAAAGATCTCTGAGATCAAGGCTAGCCCAGTCTACATAGTAAAGACCAGGCCAGCTGTGGCTACCAGGAGACCCTGTCTCAAAATAAAGCAATACAACATAAAACTTAATATATATCCTATACTCTATTTAAAAGTGAACCGAAAATCAATCATAGACCTAAATATGAAATGTGTAACTATAAAACTTTTAGGAGAAAAAAAGGGAGAAAATTCTGGTGATCTTGAGTTAGTCAAAGAGTTTAAAACAACTACTACATTATCTATAAGAAAACGATGAATAAATTGGATTTCATTCAAATTAAACACTTTTACTACAATGAAAGAAGTGTTAAAGATAATGAGAGGAACCCGCAGATTTGGAAAATATATGCAGATCACATATCAGACAATACACTTATATTGCAGAATATAAAAAGGCTTTTTAAAACTTAATGCTAAAACTCCACCAGAAAACTAGAAATGATTAAGAGTTTTAGTAAAGTGGTGGAACACAAAATTAACCTAGAAAAATCAGTGGCTTTTCTTCACACCAAAAAGCACCTGGAGAAGGAATATAAGGAGACCTTCCCACTCACAATAGCCTCAGAAACAATAAAATACCTAGGAACAAACCTAACCAAAGATGCCAAAGATCTCTACAACAAAAATTTTAAACCCCTGAAGGAGATTGAAGATGACATCAAAAGATGGAAAGACCTACCATGCTCATGGATTGGAAAAATTAATATAGTAAAAATGTCCATTCTACCCAAATTAATACACAGATTCAATGCAATCCCAATTAAAATCCCCATGAGTTTCTTCACAGATTTGGGGGGGGGGGGAAATCCTTAAATTCATATGGAAAAATCCTTAAATTCATAGCTAAAGCAACCCTGAGCGAAAAGTTCAATACAGGGGGGATCACTTTACCAGACTTCAAGCTATATTACAGGGCTATAGTCATAAAGACAGCCTGGTACTGGCACAAAGACTGACCTGCTGACCAATAGAACAAAATTGAAGATCCAAACTTGAGTTCATAGAATTTCAGCCACCTCATATTTGACAAAGAGGTAAAAAAAGCTCAAGAAAAGACAGCATCTTCAGTAAATGGTGCTGGCAAAACCGAACCACCATTTGTAGAACAAAATTAAATCCCTACCTCTTACCCTGTACAAAAACGAACTCCAAATGGATCAAAGACCTTAACACGAAACCCAAAACTCTGAAGGTGATAGGAGAAAACATTGGCAGCAACCTAGAAGACATAGTGTAGGAAAAGACTTTCTATACAAGGAAACCTTCCCAATCACAATAGCTTCAAAAATAATAAAATACCCAGGAACAAACCTAACCAAAGACACCAAAGATCTCTACAACAAAAATTATAAACCCCTGAAGAAGGAGATTGAAAAAGGCATCAGAAGATGGAAAGACCTCCAATGATCATGGATTGGAAAAATTAATATAGTAAAAATGTCCATTCTACCCAAACTAATATACAGATTCAATGCAATTCCAACTAAAATCCCCAAGACAGTCTTAACAGGCTTGGGAAAAAAATCTTAAATTCATATGGAAAAACAAAAGACCCCAAATAGCCAAAGCAACACTGAGTGAAAAGAGCAATTCAGGGGGGTTTTCTAGACCAGATCTCAAACTATACTACAGGGCTATAGTCATAAAAACAGCCTGGTACCGGCACAAAAACAGACCTATAGACCAATGAACAAAATTGAAGATCCAAACTTGAGCACATACAATTTCAGCTACCTCATGTTTGACAAGTGGGCCAAAAAGACTCAGTGGAAGAAAGACAGCATCTTCAGTAAATGGTGTTGGCAAAACTGTATCACCACTTGTAGAAGAATAAAATTAAACCCCTACCTCTCACCCTGTACAAAAATCAACTCCAAATGGATCAAAGACCTCAATGTGAAACCCAAAACTCTGAAGGTGAAAGAAGAAAATGTTGGCAGAAGAGTTCAAGACATAGGTATTGGAAAAGACTTTCCAAAACAGACAGCAGGTGCACAGGAAATAAGGTCAACAATTGACAAATGGGACCTCATTACACTCAAAAGTTTCTGTACAGCAAAAGAAACAATCAGGGAAGTGAAGAGAAAACCCACAGAGTGGGAGGAAACCTTCACTGCTGGTACATCTGACAGAGCATTAACTACCAGAATATATAAACTACTCAAAAAACAGAGAAGTAAGAAAACAAATGACCCACTCAAAAGATGGAGTAAAGAGCTGAACAGAGACTTCACAAGTGAGGAAATAGAGATGGCTGAGAAACATCTTTAAAAGTGTTCAACATCATTAATAATTAAAAGAAATGCAAATCAAAACCACTTTAAGATATCATCTTACTCCAATAAAACTGACTAGGATTAAGAAAACAAATGATACCAAATGCTGGAGAGGATGTGGGGAAAGGGGAACACTCATCCACTGCTGGTGGAAATGTAAACTCATACAGCCACTATGGAAAGCAGTATGGAGAATCCTTATAAGACTCAAAATGAGCCTACCACTTGATCCGGCCATACCACTTCTGGGTATATATCCACCAGACTCTTCCTACTGCAGAGATACATGTGCAGCCATGTTTATTGCAGCTCTCTTTACAATATTGAAGAGCTGGAACCAACCCAAGTGCCCCTCAACTGACGAGTGGATAGAGAAAATGTGGTACATCTACACAATGGAGTTCTATGCAGCGGTAAAGAAAGATGACATCCTGAAATTTGCAGGTAAATGGATGGAACTATAAGATTTTATGTTAAGTGAAGTAACACGGTCCCAGAAAAACAAACGACGAATGATATCCCTCATCTGTGGATACTAGTACCAAGTACCTAGTTGTAAGGCAAACTGAGCAACATTAATGTTATATTCCTCATGATCTAAAAACAACTGTGCTCTTATATTGTGAATCCCCAGACAGGTTCTAGAACTAACCTACCATTTATTTTCAGACTTTGGATTTTTGGCATACGATGGAGGGTATCTATGCATCTTTTAGAGTAATATAAAACTAAAATGGAAAAATGCGTATCAAGAAATATGATATGAAAATAACATACAGTTTGTTTTCAGAAGATACAATTTTAATATAGGTGTGATGTATCAGGCTGGTGTAACTTAGCCTTTCTTAACGACCATACTTAATGCCCATACCAATTTGGCTGAGGGACCTAAGGGATAACTTTGTTCCTTGCCCTCAAGGGTCAACCAAGTCTTAGGGGACTATGCATGGGGTCATCTCTTGAAATGTCCTGCAAATGTGGTCACCAGTCTTCCTGTTCAGGGAGGTCTCAGAGATCCACTAATGGGACTTCAGCCAGTGTCCAGTCTATAAAGAGGAAAGTCTGCCCATGCTTCAAAAAGGGAAGCCTGGTCTAGCAAGACCTGATTTTGTCCTCGAGTGGATGGAACTGGTAAATGAAAATCTAAAGGAGCCAGGGGCTCCCCCCCAACACACACACACACACACACACACACACACACACACACACAAACCCTGAGAGACCCCTGAGGACCAGATCCTCAACTGACCTTAAAACAAAAGCAATCTTGGTTAATCTGGGCTAACTGTGTGGCTTAAGCATCCAAAAGGAAAATAAAACCAGAAATAAATAATCAGTAAGGCCTGAGAAATTATATTTCAGGTATAAAACTTGAGATCTTAGTAAAAAGACAGAAGAAAAAGAGAGTACTGTTGTTTGGCCTGTCTTCAATTCTTACTGGCAAGTGCATCTACTCTGTGGCTGCCACTGCTTTTGTCATTTTTCAAAGACATGAGACACAGCTTTTTAACCCTCCAATGTGGACTGAAGATTCATGTCTCTCCAAGTATCCTCCAAACCTTCAATGACAGATAGAGACTACTGAGATATCCAGCTTGTGGACTGAGTAGCTATGGGGATTTCAGCCTCATCAGAGTATAGACTGCCATTGTTGGACTACCCAGGCTGTATCATGGAGACCAGTACAGGTAGATCAAGACAGGACTCGGTGCTTACTGGTCCTAATTTGGGTGACCATGAGAGGGAAAGACCCCAGTGTGGAGCACAGGGGCAGGATTGATGGTTGTTAGGGCTTGCCAAGGAGGAACCTTCAAACACTTCCTTAAGGAAAACATGACATCTTAGCAAAAAGAAAAAAAAAAAAAAATGAAACGAAAAAGAAATCCTCCAGTTCAGGCGATATATGTATATGTATGTTTATATATTGAAGCAATACAAATTAAAGAGAACAACAACAAAAGAACTGGAAAAAAAACACCTCTGGAAAGACTCAGAGAAAGATGTAAGACATGTATGGCAGGAACTCATGTGGAGTGGAGGGCATGGAAAGGGAAGTGACTCTAAATTCAATTGAGAAATGATGTGTGATATATGGAAAAAGTTTAATAACAATAAAAAATTAAAAAATAAAGATCCAATAAAATAAAATAAAATAAAATAAAATAGAAAGGCCTCACTTGCAGCCACAGCAACTGTCCAAAAAAAAAAAAAAAGACTTTCTAAATCAGACAGCAGCTGCTCAGGAAATAAGGTCAACAATTGACAAGTGGGACCTCATTAAATTAAAAAGTTTCTATACAGTGAAAGAAACAATCAGGGAAGTGAAGAGAAAACCCACAGAGTGAGAGGAAACCTTCACCAGTGATACATCTGACAGAGCATTGACATCCAGAATATATGTTACTCAAAAAACAAAGAAGTAAGAAAACAAATAACTCACTCAAAAGATGGAGTAAAGAGCTGAACAGAGACTTCACCAGTAAGGAAGTAAGATGGCTAAGAAACATCTTAAATGTTTTCAACATCATTAATAATTAAGGAAATGCAAATTAAAACCACTCTAAGGTATCATCTCACTCTGATAAGACTGGCTAAGATTAAAAAAACAAAAGACACCAAATGCTGGAGAGGTTGTGGGAAAAGGAGAACACTTGTACAACCAGTATGGGCAGCAGTGTGAAGAACCCTTTAAAGACTCAAAATGAGCTTACCACCTGACCCAGTCCTACCACTCCTGGGTATATACCCACAAGACTCATCCTCCCACAAAGACATGCACAGCCATGTTTATTGCTCCTCTCTTCAGAATAGCAAAGAGCTGGAACCAACTCAAGTGCCCCTCAACCAATGAGTGGAAAGAGAAAATGTGGTATAGCTACACAATGGAGTTTTATGCAGCGGTAAAGAAAGAGGACATCATGAAATTTGCAGGTAAGTGGATGGAACTAGAAGATATTATCTTAAGTGAAGTAACATAGTCCCTCATTTGTGGATGCTAGTACCAAATCCCAAGTTGAAAGGCAAGCTGAGCAACGTTAATGTTATATTTCTTTTTTATCTGAAAACAACTGTGCTGTTATAATGTGAATCCCTTTAGAGGCTCTAGAACTAACTTACCGCTTATTTTCAGGCTTTGTAATTGTGGTATATGAGTGGAAGGTATATGTTCATATTTTAGAGTAATATAAAATTAAAGAGAAAAATGCGAATTCCTAAACATATTTTGGTATTAACATGCAGTTTATTTTCAGAGGTTACAATTTTGGTATATATGTGATGTTTATATAGGCATATTTTGGAGCAATATGAATAGGAGGGAACAATAAAAACATAAGGACTAGGTCAAAGAACTAACTGAAACAGTTAAATCCTGCCCCAAACAATAAACCTTTGCAGAGAAAAATATGCAAGACATTTAGGGCAGAATTCATGAACTGGGGTAGGGTGGGGGGCATGGAAAGGGGAATGTGTCTAAATTGGACTGAAAGTGATGTATGAAATACACAAAACATCAATAAAAGCCTTTTATTAAAAAAAAGAGCAGAAAGAACAAGTTTTAAACTGATAAAAGATTTGAATATATGGATTACCAAACAAGATGGCAAGCAGTAGATGCTCAACATTATAAGACAAAGGAAATGCAAATTAAAATCAGAATGATGTGTCATCACATACCTATTAAGATAGCTAAATATTCTGCTACTATCAAGTATTGGTAAGGATGTAAGACAATCAGAACTCTTATATACTGACGGGGGGGGTGGAGCAAAATAGCAGAGCAATTTTGGAAAATAATTTGCTTATTCTTCATAAAATTAAATGTATATTTATAATGCAACATAATAGTACTACTTCAAGATATTTATTCTAAATAAATAAAAGCATATTTGCGGGCTGGAGAGATGGCCTAGCGGTTAAGAGCACCGACTGATCTTGCAGAGGGGTTTGATCCCCAGCACCCACATGGCAGCTAAGAACCGTCTGTAACTCCAATTCCAGGAGAACTCCAGTTCCAGGGGAATCTGAGACCCTCTTCTGACCTCCAAGGCATTGCACGACACGGGTGCACAGACCTACATGCAGACAGTACATACACATAGAGAAAAATAAATAAAAAATTTTTAAAAAGCATATTTTCACAAAAACTTGTATAGCCATGCAAATAGTATTATTACTAGTAATTGTCAAAATATGAAAGCAAACCAAATGATTCTTCATGCACCAGTTAGATAGATGAACAGAGATAGATCCACGTGATGGGATACTCCTTTTTAATAAAGACTAACAAACTATCCATACACTCTAGAATTATCATACATTGATGACTGGAATGCAAAATAGTATAATCATTATGGAAACTAGCTTGGTTATTTTTCATAAAGTAAATCTCAGTTAATGGATAACTCTCAAAAGCATGAAGCTAAGTGAAAGAGGCCATAAGGGACATGCTATACAATTCTACTTACACTGCAGTATGGAAAAAGCAAAATTATAGGGACGAAAAATAGATCCGTGGTTGCCAGAGACTAGAAATGAAAGGAGGGTCTGAGTGCCAAGGAGTGGCAGGAAGACATTCTGTGTGGTGCTGGAATCTGTCATGCAGTAAATAAAACCCAGAGGACTGTACATGCAAAATACCGACTTCTATATATGGTTTAAAACATAAGTTGCTGTTATATGTGTGTGTGTGTGTGTGTGTGTGTGTGTGTGTGTGTGTGCCCTTACCATGAGAACTGATACAGGTACCAGGGGAAGGCAGTCTTGACTACTTGAAGACTAAGTTGTGCCTGCCTGTGAATTTGTAACTTTCCATTTCAACCGTCCCTGCACCTGCAGCTTCCAGTCACTTAAGAACTGAGCTGTGGTTTCTGGGAAGGCCTGTACTTGGTCTCCTCAGTGCTGTTCTGAGTAGATGGTACTGACACAGCAGCATTTCCATGTGTCTGCTTAGCCACCCTCCTCTGAGTAACATTGGCCTGACCTTGCAGACACACAAAAGGAATTGTCTTGACAGGAGTTGAGTTCTCTCCCTGGGTTTCAGACCATCTCTTCTGTGAGAACAGACGAGAGGGACAAGCAAGTAACCTGCAGCGACTTATACCAGGTACCACCCTAGTCACTGGGCACATAGGATTAGTTAAACATTCCTAACAATCTTAGAAAGCAGGCTTATTCCCCCTGTCAATAGATGACATAATTGAGTCCTGACAAGGGCAGTTTAGGTAGCTTGTCCAATTTCTATAGCCAGCAAGGAAGGGACAAAACCTGGCCTCTAACTCAAGTCCTTGGGATTCTGGAAAGGTGCCCTTCCCCACCCACTCCGCTTTTGGTATCATTGGCAAGCAGCCAAACTTTTCTCAGGACAGTGCTCTGGCCTCGCCCAGGGTACTGAGACCCAACGGCAGGGCCCCACCCTGAGTCTGAGTTCACACTTTCTTGGCTTCAGGCAACGAACTAATTGCTTTCCTGCCTTGGTTTCCAGGGACGTATTAAGGGGACATTTAAGGGTGCTGTGGTGTCCTTCCATGGTGTGATAAGCAGTGATCCAAAAACCTGCTATCAGATGCAAAATGAGCCTGCTCACCTCATTCCGAGTGGGCTGTCAGGCCACCTGAGCACATGTGGTCCTGACTTCCATGCAGGCTAGTACAGCCTTGACTCTGGGTCCATGCAAGCATGGGAGTCATCAGGTCAGGGGTTTCCTAAGGGAATTGTTATAGGGAAACCCTTCAGGAGGGAGGGTAGGACCAGGGTCAGAGTGCATGAAAGAAAAGGGCCTGGGTGTAAAGGCTTCTCTGGACTCTGCATGGTTGGCTGAGGGCTTGTAAGGGCAAGAGAGGCTGTCTGTTTCCAGTCTATGAAGCCTGCCATATTGGGCTTATGATGGAACAAGCCTCTTCTGGGCCCAGAGAAAGATACCTTGCCTCTGAGCAAAGGGAGCCTTTTTAGAAGGCAGAAGGGTTGAGATGAAGGTGGTTGGGTCTCAGGCATTAAGAGATCCAGAGAACAAGTGCAGACTCCATATATTGACCATGAAAAGTAATGGGGCCTGGTGACCAGAAGGCTGACACTGGTAGGGTCTGGGGCTCAGGGATAGCTTCCTACAGCTAGAAAGAAAGCTCACACACTGAGTTGGTAGGGAGCTCATCTGATTCTCAATATTGGGATTGGGATGTGAAGCAAGAGCTTGGTCATGAGGCTTAGGAAACATCTCTGATATTTTCCCTAAAGAAGGAAATCACAGAACAACTCCAAAGAAGCTGACTTGGGTCTAGACTTTCAGGAAGGGCTTGACCTGGTTACCTAGAGCCAGAACTGGCCTCACAGCCCAAACTAGTGGTGCTGGGCCTGATGGGGGATTGGATGAGTGATGGGTGAGAGAACTGGGATGCACGACTTGGCCAGCTGTGACAAAGCCACTTATGGGTACAGTGGGAGGCATGACTTTATGGTCAGAAATCACTAATTGTATGGTATAGCCTGTGCTAGAGACCATGTTGACCTTAGGATGAAGATGAGAAAGTCAGATTTAAATGACAATGACACACAAAGTGCTAATATCCAGAGGATAAGTGAAGGAAAGTGTTCAGGTATCATCTGCTAAAGGAGATGGTTTTCAGACTGGGCTGAACATCCCTAGACAGCTCGTCAAACCAATATGCTTTTTCACATCCATACAAAGAATCTCCCAGTAAGTTGGTCTGAGGTGGGATAGAGAGGATGTACTTTCTAAAAATTCTTACATGCTACTGCTACTGGCCCAGAGACCTCTGCTCTGGAAAAGTACTGAAGTGTGCTCTTTCTGGTAATCACTTAGAAATAGAAAAGGTTGTGCCGGGCGTGGTGGCACACGCCTTTAATCGTAGCACTTGGGAGGCAGAGGCAGGTGAATCTTTGTGAGTTCAAGGCCAGCCTGATCTACAGAGTGAGTTCCAGGACAGCTGGGGCTACAGGGAGACCCTGTCTCGAAAAGACCAAAAAAAAAAAAAAAAAAAAAAAAAAATAGAAAAGGTTCTGATTCTACCATTTCTTGGTTCTGGGTGGGACCCTGAATGGGTTCCTCATTTACCTCTAAAATAAAGATAATTGTACCTCAAAGTTGTTGTAGGGATATTGTAAAGGTTAAGTAGATGAAGGGCTTTGTGATGGTTTGAATGAGAAATGTCCCACATAGGCTTATGGGATTTGAACACTTAGTCCCTGGTTGCTGGTGCTCTTTGAGGGAGGTTATGGGAGGCGTAGCTTTGCTGGAAGAAGTACATCACTGGAGCAGACTTGAAGGTTATAGCCTCATCCCACTTGTAGTTCTTATTCTCTGCTTTCTGTATATGGATGGAGATGTGGTCTCCCAGCTTCCTGCTCCTGTTCCCCGGCTTGCCGCTTGCCGCAGGGCCTCCTGACACTTCGGACTCCTCCTCTGGAACCATAAGCCAAAATAAACTCTTCCTTCCATAAATTGCTTTTGGTCATGGTGTTTCTTCACAGCAACAGAACGTAACTAATAGAGATTTCTAGGAGCACCTGACATTTGTAATGTTAGCTCTTAGTACGTGGCAGGCTCTTTCTAAAACAGATCATCTGTTGACAGATGACCATTCAAGGTTGACATTATCACTTCACAGAGGAGGAAATGCAAGAAGGGATGTATCCATGCAAGTAGGTTCTGAACCTCAGGGCTTTGGGCTTCACCGTTGGGGCCCAAATTGGGTTTTGCTGCTTCCTTCCTGTCCGGCTTGCTTTAAACTCTTGCCCAGAAAATGGGCAAGCCCTTAAGACTTAATAAAGACAGACTTTCAAGAGTGCTGGGAACTCAGAAAATGGGAGTGGGAAGGAGTTGGAGGAGGATGCTTGTGTGGGAACTCAGCACAGAAGTTGTCCAGGATGCACAGGGTGGGCATTTTTGTGTCTTCACAGAGCAGATATGCAGGATGACTCAATGTTTTGCCCACACATTCCCTCTTTCCTCTTGGCTGCCTTGGCTGATTGAAGTCATCAGGGATGATGTGGCAGGTGCAAATGGATCACCCACTTCTGGTTTACACAGCCCTGGAGGATACCCCGCCCCCTGCCTAATATGGACAGAAAACCAGCCAGTGAACTACAGCATGAACAGACATTCCAACCTGTGGGTGATGAATCACAGCATCCCACTTGCACACGAGGACCACAATGTTCCACCAGCAGGAAGGATTCATTGCAACAAGTCCATCTGTGGTAGGTGGGGAGCCTTTGTATCCCTCATTCTAAATGCAGTCACTTGCCCTGCATTACACAGTTATGAACAAGGGTGGAGACAGTGTATTTGGTCATCCCAATTCCTTACAGCTGCTAGACAGAAAACTGATCCATATTTGGCATCTGAAGAGTTTATAAATAGATGGCGGCTATCACGTTTTTGCAAGTCTGAATTTCAGACTCTCCCGTCCCCTGGTCTGGAAGCTGTATCTACCTGGATTCATCATTCATCATGTCCAAACCTCCTCTATATAATTCACTCCCACAATTTTCCTTTTCTCTTATCCTCATCGTCTCAGTCAGCAGTAACATCTCAGCATCTAAGCTGGAAACTCAAAGTGGACCCAACAAGTATTTTTATTTTAGGGGGGTCTTTTTTGAGACAGTATATCCCTTTAGCCTTAGCTAGTCTGGAACTCACTATGTAGACCAGGCTGTTGTTGAACTCACAGAAATCCATCTGTCTCTGCCTCCTGACTGGTGGGATTAAATGCATGAGCTACCACCCAACATACATTTTTTAAATATTTTATTTATTTATTTATTTATATGTGTATGAATGTACTGTCTGCATGTAGGTTTGTGCGCCCATGTCGTGCAATGCCGTGGAGGTCAGAAGAGGGTGTCGGATTCTCCTGGAACTGGAGTTAAGACGGTTGTCAGCTGCCATGTGGGTGCTGGGGATCAAACCCGGGTCCTCTGAAAGAGCAGTCTGCACTGTTAACTGCTAGGCCATCTCTCCATCCCCCCCCAACATGTATTTTTAAATTAATTAATTATATATTTTTTAATTAATTATTTTTTAAATTTATTTTATTTTATTTTTTTATTATTTATTTTTGTATGTGTATGAATGTATTGTCTGCATGCAGGTCTGTGTACCCATGTCGTACAATGCCACGGAGGTCAGAAGAGGGTCTCGGATTCCCCTGGAACTGGAGTTCTCCTGGAATTGGAGTTACAGACGGTTCTTAGCCGCCATGTGGGTGCTGGGGATCGAACCCGGGTCCTCTGCAAGAGCGTCGGTGCTCTTAACCCGCTAGGCTATCTCTCCAGCCCCTAATTATATTTTTTAAGAGAAGAAAGTACCAAGAGTTCCTATATATCCCCCTGGAGCCTACTGGCTCCTCCTATTACTGACATCTTTCTTTAGCACTGAAAGTTGTTATAATGGATGAAACAATACTGATACATTCTTATTAATTGAACTCCATATTAACCTGAAGTCCATACTAATATTGAGACTTAATCTATGAGTTTGGGCAACGGATTCTGTATGTCAGTTATTCTAATAGTGAATACATAACACAAAGATACACATTATAATAAATAGTTTCATTCTTGAGTAGATAGTGGCTTAGAAGCAGGGTCTACACAGAGCATCCTCCCCTAAGAAGGGCATCAGGACATAATTGGCAGCAGTTTGCTGTCTTGCCCAGTCCCAGGAATGCCCACATTTTAACTGGTTTGTGGTGGCTCCTGGCCCTGACCTGCCTCTCTTAGAAGAGAGAGCCTGTAGTTTATAGATTAACTTTTATTTCAAGTGCCAAGTTCATGGAAGTACCTCACACTGAGCTTTGGAATGATCCAGTGATCTTTGGCGTAGAATACATGCACTAGATAAGCTAGAAGTGCATTTTCTTGATCACAGCATTGATCATTTACTCTCAGATTTCTGCCCTGTCAGTTTTATCCACTTGTGGACCTCATTTCTAAAACAGGGTCTTCACCATTAGTCCTGGATGCTTACAAAAAAATGGCAAGTTTCGGTCAGGGGATAGTCTTCATTCTAATTTCCTGATCACCACGTTAACCACCTTGCTAGATTGCTTCCCCGTTCCCTCCTCCCCTCTTAAGCTCCAGACAGTCTCAGTCCTAGTTATAGGATAAGATGAAAGAAGGAAAGAAGGTAGAAAGAAAAAGAGCACAAGACCCCAGTAAGTTACGCCAGGTTCCTGCTCTTCACATTTGCTCAAGGCTTTCAATTCTTACACACAGAAACAGTTAACTTCAGAAGGAACAATGGAATGATCTGGAACGCTTCCACTTGTTACAGGGTAAATTCATTCAGGGAAAAGGAATGCATTGTTCAAATGTTTTTAGCCTTCTTTTTCCTTTTAATTTGAGTGATGTGGGCTATTAAAATGTTTCCTAAAAAAGGGGGCCTTAATATTCTAGGAAGGTAGTCATTTCAATTATGTTTATTTTAACTAAATTTAGGTACATTTGTATACTTAGGGATATGGTACAAAGACAGGGTCGCCTATGCAATGAACATTCTAGACTCAGCTCCAGAACAATACAACTTTTATTAAATAGGTATATTTTTCTATCTATGATTGGAGGCAACTCTTGGGTCATCTTTGATTCATCCACTCATGGCCCCAAGGATCAATACCCTGAGCTCAGGTTAGTGGCTTGGGATAATCTCAGCCCAGAGGTTTCTCCGTGAAGTGTGGACCTTTTGCTAGAAGCTCATCAAGGCCACACCTCCTGGCTTTCACATATGTCTATGTCTCTGTGCATGTGAAGTGACCAAACTTAATAAATAATAAATAATAAAACTGCTTTCTTTCCCAATCCTTGGCATAGAAATTCCAATAGCCGTACCACCCCAAATACACCCAATCTTGTCTGATCCCGGAAGCTAAGCAGGGTCAGGCCTGGTTAGTACTTGGATGGGAGAAATTCCAATAGTATCCCTCCCCTGCCTCTTCTGAGACTTAAACCTCCCTGTGACATTGTCTTGTCTAGGAAGGAGTGGTTCTCCCAGAGAAACTTACAAGCCCTTAATAACATTTATAAACATTGTAGAAAAAGAGTGTATGTCAGTGGAAAACTATGCACCCTCTGATAACACAGACTTCCAGGGTTATCACAGTCTACTGTGCACTGTCACTGAGCTATTTTGCAACACTATAAAGTATAAGTAATAGATACATAAATTATGTCCGGTCCCATCTGATTTAATTGACTTCCTCTCCATTTAGTAAAAAAATAAAAACAGTTTTGTCTGTGTTTGCAAGGCATCTCAACTTGCCTTTTCTCAGTAAAGATGTTTGTGTTGACTCTTGAACATCTGCCTGGCTTCCTAGTAGCGAGAGAAAATAAGTTCTTCAACGTGGGTATTTTTATATTTGTATGTGAATCGTGATTTTATCTTTATGAAAATTATCTTTAATAACATATTTTCTCCTCTGAGCCCTTCAGGAGACTGTTTGTATTTTCAGTGCAGCACGTGAATGTTGGACCTCATCAGCTCTGCTCTTTAGCCTTCTCCTCCCTCCCGCTCACTGCTGTTCCTCCTGGATTTTAATGCTCTTTTACCCCAGACTGGGGCAAAATCAGGCTTGAACATATCCAGGCCTTGCTGGAAACCAAATGTTTTGAGGTTTGTTATGTTGGAAATTTCAGCTCTACTACTTAAGAAATACAGCCTGGGCATGTTTTGGTATTTAAGATCACTTAAGGGCTGCCTGGTTGGTGCCAGGAGGCAAACCATAGCTGGCATTTCCCAAGCTTTGGAAGACAGAGTTGGGGCCTGCATCTTTTCAAATACTTGGCTTGACTTTAATTATGTGGATAATTTAGCTTTGCTTCAGGTTTTTATTTTTATTTTATTTTAAAATGAGAGAGTTTAAGATTAAAATGGAACTCTGTTACCTTAATTTAATGTTTTTGTTTTTAATGGTTTTCATAAAGCACTACAACAAACACTGAGTAAGACTTTGCCAGTATATTTAGGCTGGCTTATTTGGGTGTGCACATGTGTGTGAAACACAGAAAATAGAGGAAATGAGAGAAGGCTCCCCCAACTTGCAAAGTGTATGAGCTGTGTGTGCTACCTCTACTCGGTATTGCCTTTGCTTCCGCTGTCAGGATTGAGCTCCAAACATTTCTTCTCCCAGGAAAGCCTCTTCTCCTGTAGGTTCCCCATGTTTATGACTTTCCTGGGTCAGGAGCAGGATGGCAAACTTTCTTTTTGTTTTTTTTTTTTTTTTCACCTGTTCAAGCTAATTAGAGATACTTAATATCTCTTTATTAAATTCATAGCTAGGGGAAATAGGAGAGGAAGTGAATGAGTCGCAGTTGCTAAACTTACTATTTTTTTCTTAAGGTTAACTCTTTCTTGACAATGGTGTAGAAAAGAAACGCATTTTAATCATGGTTCCAACTGAACACTTGATTCATGTCTTTGGCTCTCTTGCAGAATATAGGTTACTTGGAGAAAGAGAGAAATTATATGGTATGTATTTTGTAGAGGAACAAAATGGAGATAGTAGTTCACAGACGGGCACTAAAACATGGACTTTGGCTGGGCCTTGAGAGACATTTCTCTGGATAGCTCAGAGAGAACTGGAGATGCCAGTTCTATGTTTCATGAATGAAATTCTTCATTAACATTTTCTCATTAGGGAGAGACAGACTTGATCCTAGACTAATATAATTGCAGCACTAGAGCTATTAATGTAATTTTGAAGCATTGTGTCACATTGTAAAAACACAATGCTGTAAAGACTCTAATTTGCCAAGCTCTCTGAGGCACCAGATGGTACATGTGCACAGAGGAAATTCTCCTCTGAACAGGAGAAAGTCTGTGATGTCGTAGGCAAGAGAAGTGGTGCACACTTATAACCGTAAAATTGGACACTGTCAGCCGGGCGTGGTGGCGCACACCTTTAATCCTATCACTTGGGAGGCAGAGGCAGATGGATCTCTGTGAGTTCAAGGCCAGCCTGGTCTACAGAGGGAGTTCCAAGACAGCCAGAGCTACAGGGAGACCCTGTCTCAAAAAGACAAAAAAAAAAAAAAATGAACACATTAAAATGTAATAAATATCAATATAACAACAACTATTTCAATATGAACAATGTCAGGACAAAATACTAGTTAGTATATCAATGTCTGCAGCATTTATATACTATAAGTTTTACCAATTAAAAAGCCCTAAATACTTCAATATTTCCTCTGTTGTTAATATTTACATCTTCAAATATAACTTTTATAAATATTCTGATAAATGCACCAAATGCATACACTTGAAATATGTATTACATGAAAATAAATATCATGTCATGTGAACATAGACTCTAGTTTTCATACCCCAGGTTAAAGAATCCTATGGTCTTGTGGCTGTATATAACATATGTACAGCACTTACACATTGTGAGGGGAGTCAAAGAAAACCACTGTAAGGAATCTGATCACATGGTGTTGGACTGATGATAAAAATCTGGAATTCGTCTGCAGATTGAAAGGAAGACAAGACTAGGGACACCCTATTAGGAACTGATATAATATGACAATTTTCTTCTCCAGGAAATTCTCAGTTCTCCATAGAACAGAGTGCCTGGAAATAAATGTTGGAAAAACAAATATCCTACAACATATTCACTACCAGAACAAATAATAGGGTACATACGGGTTCGAACAATGAAGATTTCTTTGAAACACACATTTATGATGATATGTCTCAACTGTGTACAGTAATGGGTTATAGCACTCATTTAATTTTCCCAATCTTTTCTAAAGTAGTGTTAAGAAAGGACAATACATAAAATATTTATGTCAAGTGATTGTTATAGAATACCCTTTTAATGAAAAAGAACACCTTCATATTTAACAGAAAAAAATGTAATTCATGAATTAACATACCATCCAAACATCTGTCTATACCAAAGTAGCCTACCATAACAATTAGTACTGTTGAAATACCTATATATCTAATTGCTTGTGCTTCATTAGTAGGATCGAAAGGTTATTCCTGGACAAACTGTCAGCCCATGAAAGGAAACAGCCAGAATTGACCAGAGTCCAAGACAACAGCTCCAGAGAAAGTAGACTGTTTTGCTTCTCATCCACCTGTGCCCCTTTTCTAAGCCTAGGGAACAATCTGTGGAAGAGGGGGCATGGTAGAATGTAAGGGCTGCCATTTTAGTAAAAAAATAAAAACAGATTTTGTCGTTGTTTCGCAAGGCATCTGCAACTTGCCTTTTCTCAGAAAGAGTTTGTGTTGACTCTTGAACATCTGCCTGGCTTCCTAGTAGCGAGAGAAAATAAGTTCTTCAACGTGGGTATTTTTATATTTGTATGTTGAATCGGATTTATATCTTTATGAAAATATCCTTTATAACATATTTTCTCCTCTGAGCCTCTTCAAGGACTGTTTGTATTTTCCAGTGCAGGCACAAGTGAATGTTGGACCTCATCAGCTCTGCTCTTATAGCCTCTCCTCCCTCCCGCTCACTGCTGTTCCTCCTGGGCTTTTAATGCTCTTTACCCCAGACTGGGGCAAAATCAGGCTTGAACATATCCAGGCCTTGCTGGAAACCAAATGTTTTGAGGTTTGTTATGTTGGAAATTTCAGCTCTACTACTTAAGAAATACAGCCTGGGCATGTTTTGGTATTTAAGATCACTTAAGGGCTGCCTGGTTGGTGCCAGGAGGCAAACCATAGCTGGCATTTCCCAAGCTTTGGAAGACAGAGTTGGGGCCTGCATCTTTTCAAATACTTGGCTTGACTTTAATTATGTGGCCGGATTTAATTTAGCTTGCTTCAGGTTTTTATTTATTTTCTTATTTTAAAATGAAGAGTTTAAGATTAAAATGGAACTCTGTTACCTTAATTAATGTTTTTTTTTTAATGGTTTCATAAAGCCACTAAACAACAAACACTGAGTAAGACTTTGCCAGTATATTTAGGCTGGGGCTATTTGGGTGTGCACATGTGTGTGAAACACAGAAAATAGAGGAAATGAGAGAAGGCTCCCCCAACTTGCAAAGTGTATGAGCTGTGTGTGCTACCTCTACTCGGTATTGCCTTTGCTTCCGCTGTCAGGATTGAGCTCCAAACATTTCTTCTCCCAGGAAAGCCTCTTCTCCTGTAGGTTCCCCATGTTTATGACTTTCCTGGGTCAGGAGCATGGATGGCAAAACTTTCTTTTTGTTTTTTTTTTTTTTTTCACCTGTTCAAGCATAATAGAGATACTTAATATCTCTTTATTAAATTCATAGCTAGGGGAAATAGGAGAGGAAGTGAATGAGTCGCAGTTGCTAAACTTACTATTTTTTTCTTAAGGTTAACTCTTTCTTGACAATGGTGTAGAAAAGAAACGCATTTTAATCATGGTTCCAACTGAACACTTGATTCATGTCTTTGGCTCTCTTGCAGAATATAGGTTACTTGGAGAAAGAGAGAAATTATATGGTATGTATTTTGTAGAGGAACAAAAGGAGATAGTAGTTCACAGACGGGCACTAAAACATGGACTTTGGCTGGGCCTTGAGAGACATTTCTCTGGATAGCTCAGAGAGAACTGGAGATGCCAGTTCTATGTTCATGAATGAATTCTTCATTAACATTTTCTCATTAGGGAGAGACAGACTTGATCCTAGACTAATATAATTGCAGCACTAGAGCTATTAATGTAATTTTGAAGCATTGTGTCACATTGTAAAAACACAATGCTGTAAAGACTCTAATTTGCCAAGCTCTCTGAGGCACCAGATGGTACATGTGCACAGAGGAAATTCTCCTCTGAACAGGAGAAAGTCTGTGATGTCGTAGGCAAGAGAAGTGGTGCACACTTATAACCGTAAAATTGGACACTGTCAGCCGGGCGTTGGTGGGCACACCTTAATCCTATCACTTTTGGAGGCCAGAGCAGATGGATCTCTGTGAGTTCAAGGCAGCCTTGGTCTACAGAGGGAGTTCCAAGACAGCCAGAGTACAGGGAGACCCTGTCTCAAAAAGAACAAAAAAAAAAAAAAAAAAAAAAAAAAAAAAAAAAAAAAAAAAAATTGGGACACTATAGAAAGACAAATTCACATTTTAGTTTTAAAGACTCTTTATTTTCAATTTCAACCATATAATATTTCAGGTATAAAAGAGAACAAATTCCAATGTTCACAACAGAAGTGTCTGGTTATATAGCAGAGAGGGGCTAGGGGAGCAGAATGGAAACAAAGAACAAAAAGTGCTATGGCAAGTCAGGTTGCTTTCTTTGTAAAGCAGCGACAGCAAGCTGAACTAGAAAGGGAACTGCTTGATTAACAGGTTACCTCACTTTCCTCTTTTTTTTTTTTTGTTCAGAATGGGTAAACTTCATTATCATACAACGTTTGGGAAATTTGGCTATCTCTCTCAATCTTGATTTCTCAGAAGGTCAGATAACACCTAGTTTCAGTTTAATGACATAGAACTTTAGCATGGGTGATTCCATTTGATCTCTTCCCTTGTCTGTTGAGTCCAGTGTGAGAGCTTTTTCTAAAACAATGGCTGCCAGTAACATTCACTTAACAACATTGGCCTTTTTAAATTTAATTTAATTTAATTTAATTTTTTATTTCAACAGAAAAAAAAAAAAAGCTCAGCAGACACCCAAAGAGAAGAGGCTCTGCCTCTTCTGCAGTCAGTTCCCTGGCACTAACTTTTGAGGACAGTTGGGAGCTCCTGGCCTCCTGAAAACATATAGAGACTGTGTGGGATCCTATTTCCTCAGAATCCTCCAGAAAGAAGCTCTGGTGGAACACGTCAGGTCATTTCAAATACCCCTTCTCCCTCCTCCATACCAGACACCATCTACCCAAACCCAGCGTTCCAGACTGGCATTGGCTACTGTCTGGATTTTGGGTTTATTTCTTTTTTGACTGACTAGATGGTGAGCTCTGCCCCGGGTCTCTGTCCCTCTCCCTTCCTCCCACCTGCGTTCATTCCACTCTGCTTTTTTTTCTTTCCTTTTTTTTTTTTTTTTTTTTTGGTCTTTTGAGACAGGGTCTCCCTTGTAGCTCTGCGCTGTCCTGAACTCACTCTGTAGACAGGTTGGCCTTGAACTCACAAAGTATTCGCCTGCCTCTGCCTCCACAGTCTAGGATTAAGGCGTGGGCCACCACGCTTGGCAATGGCTTTTTTTTTCTTTTCTTTCTCTTCTNAGGATCCGATTTGGGTGAATGGTGAAACTATGTTTACAGCAATATAGTCTGGATAGTTATTTGATCAGCTTTATTGAACATATAAGCCCCTCCCAGCTGGATGTTTGGACCCATGGGCTGTGTGGTCTGGGGCACAATTGCTTGCAAATAGGTTTTACAAGAAGGATGCTGGTACTCATAAATATTATCCTATTTCTAAAAAATAAAAAACTGGAGAAAGATGCAGGACTATGGCAGAGTACATCTTGGTGGGGTGGTGGTGGGGGAAGGAGGGAAATATGCCTGACTGAATTGGAAAAAATGTATAAAAACCAGCATCAATAAAAAATGAACACCATATATGCTAAAGTTGTGTCAAATGACTCTTCCAAATAACTGAATGAGAATTTTCTCACTCACATGAGACTAGTTCATTTAGCTTTGATAGCACTATGAAAGCTGACGCTAAGGAGAACATGATGATGTCATACCCAGATAGACCTAATAAATCACTTAATGCACGGCAAACAAAATTGTTGCAATAGTGGTATTTTTATCTTGGGATAGTCAACACCTACATATTTGGACTTAAACCCCAAATAGGGTTTCTTCAGTGAAAGGAAACTCATGTGTGGTATTGTAAAAGTAGCCAAATACACAAGCTGGGGGACTTAGATCTTAGGAAAAACCCAATGTCATAACCTAGAGTAATTTTTACTGTGTTTAAAATGGGTCTGGTGGAAGCTAGCGGTTAAGAGGCCACCGCTCTTACAGAGACCGGGTCGATCCCAGCCCATGGCGGTAAGAACCGTCTGAACTCATCAGGGAACCAGTTCAGGGAATCGAGACCCTCTTCTGACTCCGCGGCATTGCACGACACGGGCACAATGCAGCAGACTAAGTCTCATACAAAAAAAAAATATTAAAAAATTGGCCTCTTTGTAGCAACTCTCCCATTCCTATGAATTATTTTGCAAAAGAGATTATTTAAGCTCCAACGCCCAACAGCGATGTCTGTGATGCAAGTCTAATCGGCATCATTTTCTTAACCAGGCCCGAAAAACAAGTAGGGGTAGAGACCACTTTGTCTCTTCATTAGTAGCATCCAGAACAAGAGGGCCAAACACAAAGTCAACTGAACATAGGATTTCCTTCATTTCTTCAGGCAAGGAGCCCAACACTGCAGCCATGCATTCCAGTCCCAGCAGCCCTGCCTGCAAATCTGCCACGTTTCATTTCTGGACTAATGCCCACGCAAGAAGAGCTAATTGGCTCCGATTTTAGTGCTTAGGATGGTGCCTTGCTTGGGTATATCAGCACATTGATCGATTCCTGAAGCAGTGAGTCTCACCAGTGATCCGGCCAGGAATCTTGAGATTCACTGTAAAATTAGTTACTTTGCATTCGGCAGTGTGTCCAGTCAAGAGGGAAAGTTCAAGGTAGAGATATTGCCTCCTTCACTACTTCATGTAAGGAAGCTGTGGACATAAGGCAAGGCGCTGACTTTCATCATAGCCGAATGGATGAAGTAAAGCCAGCGCGAAGGGCGCCAGTGACCCTCCATAGGTAAACAAATCTCAATAGACCCTGAACACTAAACAAACTATCATTATCTGAGTTAACTTGTGTTGTTTGTAATACATGGTGCGCCAACCATGTATAACTGTAATCTAAAGAGAGAAAATGATATATTTGGGATTAGCCAGAGAGATATAGTGAAGCGAGAAGTTGTTGATAGCCTACTTTTGTTCGGTTGTGTAATAGGAACCTTACTGCGCTCATGCTATAGAAATATCTCAAGATTATTGTGTTACAGATTAAGTGCCATCGCCAGAATGAGATACCATCCAGGATTTCGTTCTATTTGGTTAGGGCTTCGCACGGGGGAGTCCCTGTTACTAAGGTGCCCTCTATTCTAGGATCTTCTGTGGACGTAGAAACTTTTTCTATTCCTCAAACCAGGGGTACATGTCCTCTCTCCTGTTCTGTGCAACTCTGTAACAGTAAACCTTTGCGTAACTGCAGGGAAGTATGCTATACCAGAGAAGCACCCCGCCACTGATGTGTATCATGTTGAAGTACGCCTTGCGACTGGTGATTGCTTTATTCATTATATGAGGACTTGACCAGCTGTGTCTAATCAGTACAGAGAAAAATGTCCACTAGAGAACGGGGGCCACTATAGATCTTTTGAGCAAAACCTACTGGCAGATACCCAGACGAGCTATAGGATGGAATCTGTCTGATGATATCTTAACCTCTCTCATTTGGTGGCCGTGTACATGTCTTTTGCGCGCCAAGACCTCACCCCCATTAGCTTCTGAAGCAGATACAGAAGATGTATAGAGCTGGATCTCCAGTTTCCTATATTACTTACTAGCAAAAGGTTGGAATGTTAGGTCTGGGCTTACCAGAATTCCAATGGTCACACAGATGTCAATTTCTTTCAGAGGCTGTCAATCTTTCTGATCACTTCCTCTGTATAGCCCTTTTTTTTTTATGTGTGTGAATGTACTGTCTGCATGTAGGTGTCCTGCAATGCCTCGGAGGTCAGAAGAGAGCGTCGGATTTCCCTGGAACTGGAGTTAAAGATGGTTTTTAGCCACCATGCGGGTGCTGGGAATCGAACCCGGGTCCTCTGCAAGAGCAGTTGGCACTCTTAACCACTGAGCCAACTCTCCAGCCCCTGACCTGGCCTTTTCATGCTGCCAGAGAGGTTTTGTTAAATGCAAATCCTACCATATCTTTTTCTTGATGGCACCTCTCTGCGTGTACCAGTGATGGCGAAAATCAACCTGAGATTAAAGGTTGTTTTGTTCCTACCTTAAAAGCTCAAAAGCAGGTCTTGAAAGTAGCTTCACTAAAATCCTAGAATAAAATTCAAAAGCATTTAGAGGAAATAACTGGAGCTTTTAACAATGTGAAATTCATATTAACTGGCACCCAATAAAAATGATCAGTCACTAAGAACCAGAGAAAATAAATCTACTCCCATCATTAGAAACAAATGCAGATAAGAAAAAGATGACACAGGTTATAGACCAGCATGGTTTAAAAAGATACAAATATATACCGTAAGATGAAGAAGATAGAGGAAAACTTGAGCATATTAAGGAGAAAGAGGAGGTATATACATTTATGAGAAAAGGAGACCTAAATCAAATTTCTAAAGATTATAAAAGAACTCTCACAATATATTTGAAATTAAAAAATAAAAATAAAACACTCAAGACGAGGATAATGCTATAGTCTATATTGAAGACTGATGGGAAAATGCAAGTGGAGCTTCAGTAAGCTATGAGTCGACTTAAAGCTACTTAGTGTATAACTAACTTAGTCCCCAGAGAAGAGTAAACAGATAAAAGGAAGAAACAATGCTGAATAATTATCTAACTTGCTGAAAGGATCCAGGAAGATCAATAAAAAGTACAAAGGAAACTACACCAACGTGAAGTATATTATATATTCACCAATGTGAATAATAAAATTGCTTTGAAACAGCAAGAAAAAGGAAACAAAAATAATCAGAGAAAGGATATGAAGAAGAGAGTGACAGCTGGTATCCTTAGCGGAGGTAAGGCAAAGACAGTTATCAACTGTTTAAATGAACTGAAAGAAAACACTGTGAAACTAGACTTATCTATAATGAAAATAAATAAATAAAATTATTGGAAAAGAGAAATAAAAAATTTAGACACACAAAGCTGAAATAATTGGTCAGTAATTCTACATGAAACTGAAGGTAGGACCTTTCGAAAGGAGGAAAGTGAAATCAAATAGAAGTGGGCTGGAGAGATGGCCTAGCGGTTAAGAGCGCCGACCACTCTTACAGAGGACCCGGGTTCGATCCCCAGCACCCACATGGCGGCTGAGAACCGTCTGAAACTCCAGTTCCAGGAGGACTCCAGTTCCAGGGGAATCCGACACCCTCTTCTGACCTCCACAGCATTGCACGACACGGGTGCACAAACTTGCATGCAGACAGTACATTCATACACATACAGAAATAAATAAAATTAATAAAAAAATTAAAAATAAACAAATAAATAAAGAGTTTTCTAAAAAAAAAAAAAAGAAGTCTTGATCTACACAAACAAGTGAATAGATCATAAATGGTAAGTATGTGGTAAATATTCTAAAATTTAAATTTATTTTTTAAAATATCCTTAAATGATTAAAAATATAATTGAAGCACTTGGGAGACAGAGGCTGGCAGATGTCTGTGAATTTGGGGCCACCCTGATTTACATAGCAATTTCCATGTGACCTGGACCTACATAGTGAGACCCTGTCTCAAAAAAAAAAAAATTGAAAACAAGTATATTAATGTACTGTGGGGTTTTTATTATATGCACAAGTACAATATTCATAAGACAAAGGAGGTGGTGACTAGAAGGTTCTTAGATAGAAGTTGGCATACTCTCGCTGGAAGGTAAGCCATATACCATAAACCTAAAAGCAAACATCCAAAACAAAGTGATACAGATAAATATAACTAATAACCAAATAAAAGAGATGGAGTCAAATGATAAAAGCCTAACCTTCCAAAAAGATGAAAACACACACAAACAGGAGACAAAAATGGATGGGACAAGTTCACAAACAAAGGGATGATGATAAGTGCAATGCTGATTCTACTCATTACTACAGTAAGTGTAAATGTGTCAAAGTTCTGTTTAAAAGACAGGCATAATCCAAACAGATTTTTTTTGAAACCAAACTCTATTGTCTTCATCAAAAACTAGATTGAGGGCTGGAGAGATGGCCTAGCGGTTAAGAGCGCCAACCACTCTTACAGAGGACCCGGGTGCGATCCCCAGCACTCACATGGCGGCTGAGAACCATCTGTAACTCCAATTCCAGGAGAACTCCAGTTCCAGGGGAACCCTCTTCTGACCTCTGCGGCATTGCACGACACAGGTGCACAAACTTGCATGCAGACAGTACATTCATACACATACATAAATAAATAAAATTAATAAAAAAATTTTTTTAAAAACTAGATTGAAATATGAAGACACAAATAGGTTAACTAGAACATGGTGGGAAGACGTATTATGGCTGCACTAATCAAAAAGGCTTTCCATACAGTGGAGACTAGGGAGAAGGCAGATGGTTGGGGGCAGGGAACAGAGAAGACATCAGAAGTGTCCCTCCTACATCTGCTCTTGTTGTACAGGATGAGTCTACGTCCTCTATTAACAGCTGCAATAGTGCATAAGCAGTCCCCAAGACTCATCATGACCAACCCTATGAGGGCAAAGAATGAGGACAGTAGAAAAGACCTTCAGATGAGACACTGGCATGTGATCATGTGTATGTTGGGGGGCTTGGGAGGACAAGCTCTAAGAAAAGTTCCCCTACCCACTTGGGTAGGCAAATCTATCTACTTTCATCTCTCTTTTCCCAGCCACACATGGAGAATCAGAGCCAAAACCCATCTTCCTGGTACTTCATACCGTCCTGCTGGTGATCACCATGGGCCAACAGGAGCCATCTTGACTGTGAAGGAGCTCCTATGCTGCTTGCTGATAGGTGCATGAATAAAATGGGAACAAAGGAAAAGAAAAAAAGAAAGGTGAGCACTTTAGAGTTGATGACAGACAGACAGACAGACAGACAGACAGATGAGAATTGGACAAGGGAACATCTCCCCAGCCCAGGCTAACTGCAGCCCATGTGGAAAGCTTTCCTTTGGAAAGGAACACAAAGGTTAAGAATATCTGTCCTGGGGAGTAGAGAGCTCAGGAGACTGAGCAAGATTTCTGAAATGTTTATTCACCTTAGACAAAGTGTTCCCGAAATTGGATGCCAGCCCAATTAAAGAAGCTTCCTCCAAGACCTCTGCGCGTGATAAAGGGGGAAATTGCAGGGCAAGTGAATGACGGCGAGGCCCAGAGGACCAGAGGGACTCCCCTGGAACTCAAGGATGAGCGTGGCTTCACATCCAAAGGTCTCATTTCTTTCTACTCCTCACTATTTCTTTCAGAAAAGATTAGTTATCCTACAGTCCAGCAGGCCAGTACCCCCAAAGTTGCCTGAGCAGCCCCAGTTCTATTCAGACTAGTGCCTGAGCCACTGCCTAGATACTCTGGCTTGAACCTGTGTTTTCTATTCTGCTCCTTGCCATCTGGGAGTGGGATCTCCCTACATGTCACAGCTCCCTTTCATTACAGAACAAAATTCATACTCTTTAACTGGACTTACCTCTCGTAAATATTTTCCCCTTTAACATAAATGATATACATTCATACCTAAACTAGGTCAATGCCAAGATTGCTTTACTAGCTTGTGCTCATGGGAAGCAAGAGCAGAGGATGAAGGGGGTGAGGCAGGAAGCCAGGTGAGTCAACACCAGGTGTGAGACAGAAGAGAAGGCATATATTGAATGAATCAGCTGCTTGATCCTGTGAAGCCATCTTCTAAAAGGCTATATGGACCTCAGGGTTAGAGACAGCTCAGCCAGCCGCAGTAATGGGCAGAAGGTGTCATGATCTCCTGTCTCCATTGGAACATCTTTGACCTCACCCTGCAAGGCTGTACATGAGACCAGTCAGTGCATACTCATCCCTCAGAGGCATTAGGGAAGCTTGAAATGGGAAGGCAAGTTGTTTAGGTGGAGATAGAATGGAGGCTGGTAGCTTGTGCCCATTGGGAGTTAGTGGGGGTGGGGGTGGGGGCTGCTGCTCAGAAATATCTGGAGCATAGCCAGTTGCCATCACCACCGAAACACAGGTTGAGATGAATCACAAGGTTGAGATGGTCTACGTGGCCCCTAAGTGGGATCTGACCTATAACCAGTTCCTCATCCTCCCCTGACAGTGGGTTTCTTACTGCTATTTCTCTAAGCTGGGAAAGGGGCTTGCCTGTCCCCTAGCATTCTTCCAAAGGATGTTCCCCACCAGTCCCCACAACCCCCTTAGCCACACAGGTGGCAGAGTTGATCACAGGAAGAGAAAGTGGCATAATGGCCAGCAGGGTGGGACTGTTCCCCAGGGACCTTGAGCTGCATAACCCCCAGAGGGCTCCCCCTGACCCCACCCTCCCTGCCTATCCTGCTTCTCTCTGCTTGGTCAGTAGAGATGAACCAACACAGTGGGCCTCCTGCCCACCTGCCCAGGCTGAGCCCCATGATGCACTGAAGTGTTTCTAAGACCAGGGGCTCATCCTCAGCTGAGCACCTCAGGAAGAAGTCTTAGAGGTCAGCACCAATGAGGTGTGGAGACCGCCAGGGGCTTCTATTCCAGGTAGCTGAAGCCTGCACTAAGCATCTTTTCCTCATTGCCTCAGCTCTGACCAGGATCTCACTGTATTCCTACAATGGTTTCTACCCATGACCCCTAGGTCTGGAAGGGAGGCCACAGGCTTGAACAAATGGTTCCAACTTGAGCTTTGAAACAGTCAGGCTTCAATAGACAAAAGATAACAACAATGGTACACAAAAGGTGCCCTGGGCCCTGAGTATACTCCCCGACACCAGAAACAAAGTCCCAAGGTCTTTTCCACTCTAGAATCCTTTCCTATGGCCTGCCTTGAACTGCTTCAGAACTGTCTGGAAAGGTACAGAGGCAAAATTCATAAATCTGTAGCCAGAGGGAATTTCTTATGTGATATAAGAGTTGTGCTCTTAGTCTGAGGGGAGATCTATACATGTGTTCTTCGTTGCAGTTACTGTTAAGAAATGTGATCCTCATAAGTTCATTCATGTGTTCATTCATACAGCAAACAAGTCATTAACTCCAGAAGAGGGATGATCATGAAGTCTGAAAACAGCAGGAAGAGATAGCAAGTCACTAGAGGGGAAGTAGACCATCTGCTTACAGAGGCGGACACCCACCTGGAAAAGGGCTTTTTAAAAATCAGTAGGAGTTTTCAGAGTGGGAGTTGAAGTAAAGGGACTATAGAAAAGATTAATATGTTCCAAGTAGAAGGGAAAGTATGCCAGACTATGGGGTGTAATGAACACATGTTCTTTCATTGTCATTTAATAAAGTTTTATTAAATACTGCCAGTGTTGAGCCCTTGATAAATACCAAGAATGCAGAAAAGCACAAGGCTGATTGTTATCCCTTTCTAGGGGAGAAGCAGAAATTAAACAAACGAAAGCCATGGATGTCTACATATTTGCAGCTTCAGCAGCCCATGAAGGGGAAGGGCTATGGGCCATGGTAGTGGAGAGAGGATCCACCTGACCTTGGGATCAGGAAAGACCTATCTGAGCAGACAGTTGAGCTGACTCTCAAGGTTAAGGGGTGTCACCGTGATGAGGCATTCCAGGAAGAGGAAAAGCATGATGAGGGTCCTGGGGCAGGAATCTAGTTCATCAGAGAGTAATCCAGAATGAATAGAACTAGACTGTAGAGATTGGAAGTTGAGATTGTTACCCTGGCATCCAGGGAGTAGGGTGTGTGTTAGGAAAAACACCATCTTGTTGTCAGGACAGGGGTGTGGGAAGATCCAGTTTGAATTGGGGGCTAGTTCTCAGCTAGCACCCCTCAGAGCAGTACATGGCTGAGAGTCTGACCCCACCCTAAGGAAGAGCAAACAACATGGCCTAGCTGGATGATGCTGGGTGGGGCAACAGTGTGCAGTGGTGCGGAGTTGGGGGGCCTATGATTGACCCTGGGAACTGACATCATTTGGTTTATAAAAACAGGCTGTAGCAAGGAATAAATTTGAATTCCCATTAACATCACTATGGAATTCCAGGCCGTCATTTTATTAATTATTGTGCACATACAGGCCAAGGCAGGCCTGCATTTCGTTTGGGTGGGTTGGGAAAATGTTCCAGTGTGACCACCAATCTGGACAGCTGGTGTTGTGAGTGGACATAGGCTGAAGATAGGCTTACAGCCACCAGCCTGAAATTCCTGTCCAGGGTTCAGCAGTCTCTGGGCAGGTGGGAAGTCATGGCCAAGAGTGGAACATGTGTCTAGTGATTCTTGGCTAAGGGCCTGAGTTGGAAATTCGCTCAGGCTGGCTCCGGGAAGTAGCCGGCTGGCCTCTACACCAAGAGGCCAGTGCCCTACAGCAGCTGCTGGCAGGTACTGTTTCCCCTCCCTTTAGCTGCCTGGCACCTGGTCGGCACAAAAGAAAGCTTCCTACACAAGGGGACAGAGAAATAAGGCCTAGGAGAGACCATTTAGAGCAGGTACAGGTTGGAATTGCCCGGGACCTTAATAAGGCTGATTAGAGCCTGCTCGCCCCCAGAGATCCTGTTTCCCTTAGTTTGGAGACCAGCAATTACTCAAAGTTCTTCAGGTAACTTAAGTGTACATCTAGAAACCTTGAAATAGAAGAGCATTATTAAGAAGATGGAGAAAAAGAAGAATAGAGGCAGAGAGAGAGGAGGAAGAGAGGGGATGGGAAAGAAGAGTGGAGAGGAGCAGGACAGTAGGGAGGAGAGAGAACATGGCTATCCCTCAGGTAGGTGGAGAGGCTAGCTTGACCTCTAGGGAGGAGATCAAGGGATGGCTATTTTCAGAGGCAGACTGATTAGTAGAAATCAAGAAGAGCTGCCCCAGTTATTCGGTTTGGGTACGTCAGTGAGTAACAAAACCTGTAGAAATACTACTGTGGAAGCCATGGCATGTATTCAAGTTTGATCATGTTGGGTCTGTGATGCCCAGGAGCCATCTGAGTGGGCATCAGGAAACTGGACCCACAGATCCTGAGCCCAGGGAAGTCTGGGAGGGGGCATACTTTTGAGAGTCACAGACATGACTATATCTGAGATGTGAGTGGAATTATCTGGCAAAAGGGCAGAGCAGGGGCCAGGAGGACATAGGTGCTAGGGCTGGATCAAGGAGGGGAAAGAAAGGAAGAGGGGTGGAAGATGGACTGTCAGCATTCTATAAGGAGAGGTTAGGGGGAGTTGGAGGACCACTGAGAAAGCATTTATAAAGGCGAGTTGCTGAGAAGTCACTTGAAATGCTCCTGGAGAGAAGAGGAGGGCTTGAAGACACAGAAGAAAGAAACATCGTTGAAAACCATAGTAGAATGCGGGGATGGTGCCTCACTCGTATAATCTCAGCTCTCAGGAAGTTGAAGCAGGAAAATGTCAGTGAGTCTGGGCTACATAGCAAGTAGCAGGCCAGACAAAGCTACATAGCAAGACCCTGTCTAAAAACTAGAGACGATGGAGCCTGACTGGGAGCAGAAAGATGAATTCAGGAGACAGCTTCCTTAGCCTGTGATCACAGGGGACACCATGGTTGCGGAGTACAGCTGAGCTCTAGGTTATTCCCAGCCAGAGAAGGGCAGTGAGGAGGCGCCACATGCCAGGAAACACCGTCTCAGCTCTGGGACACACGCATGCACATGATTGTGGAGCTTCTGTGAGGATGAGGGTCTGGTGTGGTGAAGTCTTATTCATAGTGAAGGAGCTTCCGGGAGGGAATGCAGGCTTCCAAGGCAAGTGACAGGTGGGTGGAGTGAAAGCAACCAACTCAGCAGGATAACCTGAAGACTAAGAGAAGGGAACACGGGGTGGGGGGTGGGGTGGATGCCAGGGGGAGGTTCAGCCACAGTGCACACCAGGGCTACCCCATCTGCGGAAGCCAGTTAAACTGTGTCTCAGGCAGAGGGGTGACCACAGGCTGGCTGCTGCCGCTTGCACTTCTTCCCCTTTTCCTTTTTTCTTTTGGGCAGGGTCTCGTGTAGCCTAGGGTGGTCCCCATGCAGCAGAAAAATTACCTCGAACTTGTGGTCCTCCTGCAGCCACCTCCCGAGTGCCCTGTCTACCAGGCACAGTTCAGGTGTGTTGGGGATCAAACCCAGGACCACAGGCATGCTAGTCGAGCACTCTACCAACTGAGCTACATCAGCAGCTGAAACTTCTTTATAGCAGGTGGGAAAGGCAGACAGGCTACGATGGGGCTGGATCATCACATCCATGTTAGAAAGAATAAGGAATCCGAGGGCCTTGGTCAAGGTTATGCAGCTGGTATGTGTCAGAATCAGAAATCAGAATCAGCAGGTACATGGGGCTCCTCTCTTGTCTACCACAGTTGCTCAGAATCAACAGGCCACATTCGGAACAGGCCAACTCCAGGTAGATAATGAAAGAGCCCGTGAGACTTCCAGGAATCGTGGCTCTATAATTCAGAGAAGGGTAGTGGGGGCTGGTTAGTCACAGCTCCGTGGGGCTTCTTAAGAAATCCAAGGCCTCTCCCAGACAGTAGGAAGCCAGGGCTCTGAAGCTGGTAGGAATGCCAGAGGGGGGTCAATCTCCTCCAAGCCCATTCTCTCCACCTCATCTCTCTCTCTCTCTCTCTCTCTCTCTCTCTCTCATCTCTGGTGTTGACTTTGGTGTCTCTGTGCCTGTGTCACCCTCTAACTGTCTTGGGCTTCCATTTTCTGTCTGTGCATCTACTTTACCATCTCTTCACCAGCTGTTTTGTGTAAATGGGGCATTTCATGGCTCGGAATACCATATTCAGCTCCATTAGACTGTGTCGTATTCACCAGGAACCATAGGAACTGTTTCCTGATGTAAAGAAGAATCTGTCCCCAGGCACACAGAAGAAATGGCCTCTCCAGTCATGTTCCAGAGGCAGGGTCTTTGCACCAGAGTTACTTTTTTCTAGAATAGCCAGTCATTCTCTTGGCTTATTCCCTCACACCCTCCATGTCTTTGCCAGAATGTAACCTTCTGCAAAAGACCTCCTGTAGACCTTCCCATTTGAAATTACACTTCTTAGCTCCATTTGGCATCCCTTATCCTTAGTTTTCTTTTATGCTACTAGATATCACAGAGCTGCCCTCTGCATTTTGCTACATATTCATGTTTTAGTGTCTATCCCCCCCACCCCCCACTAGAATATAAGCCCCTTGAAGGCAGGTGTGGAGTTTTGACCATTTTGGTCAATGTTTATTCTTAGTGGCTAAGCCCAGAGTAGAGGCTCACTAAAGATTGCTGAGCAAGTCAGTTGATAATTAAATGCATTTTTCTCTCCATAAATTCTTTCTTCATAAAGAAGAGGCTGTGCAGGGACTGAGCCTTGCAAAGTGGATGGAGGCTAGATAGCATGTGGGGAGGTTTATAGGGTTGCCCCAGGGGAGGACAAAGTATGAAAGATTCTGAGTCCAGATGGAGATCTGCAAGAAGGAAATCCTTCCTCCTCTGGTCCTTATAGGCTGGCAGAATTCATCAGTAGTTTGGGAATGAGTACAAATAGAGAGTCTAGGTAAAATAAGAAAGATGACAGAGAAGGTCAAATAGAACAAATGGTGCTGAGGTGGGGTTCATCCAAGTCTCCCCAGAGACATCCCATTGACACCATCCAATTTTTAAAGACTACAGCTGGCTTCCCCTCACCTGACTGTTTCTCTTGATGTCACAAAACACACTACCAAGTGAGGAACTTGGCCCAAGAAATGTTGGTGCTATGTGTGCCACAACCCAGGCAGGACAGGCCCAGGGTGAAGCAAGCCAGTGCCGAAGAGTCCATATTTAAGGAGGTATTCATTCAGAGATTTAGGACTCCACAGGCTCCTGAAAATGAACCTGAAAATGAGAATGGAACCTGAAAATGAGAGCTTCTTTAAATCATGCACCTGGGATCTTCACTCTTGATAGGATGCTCATTAGAAGGTCAGAGACCAGTATGAGCTTTGGGGGCCTGAAGCACTTTCATCTATGTGAACCACTTCACACACACACACACACACACACACACACACACACATATTTTAGAACTACATTGATACAGACATATGAAATACAAGATTTTGTACATTTTTTCCTGCTTTAAAAATAAAGTGGTTTCATGGGCTTTCAAAATTTCCTGGGCCTGAGTATTCTAGCTGGAGGGAACACAAGCCTGTGAGAGTCCTCCGACATTCTGCACTCTAGATGTCTCCCTCTGCAGCAGCATCCCAGCCCTGGCCACAGAGATATTTACAATCCCAATTTAACAACCTCCACTGAGTAAGTGAATTTCTTTGGCTTCTTTAAGCCTCAGTGTCTTTCTGTTTAAAATACTGCAATAAAATAGGAATTGGTCTGGGGATGCAATTCAGTGAGTGTTTAATATTCATGAACCCCAGGCTCAATCCCTGTCACCCCAAATAAGTCAATAATAAATAGTTATTTATTACAATATAAATAATTGAATATACTAGAATTACTATATTGTCTAACAATTCTGTTCCTAGCTATATACACAAAAGAATTTAAAGCAAAATTTATCCAGATACTGATACACTAGCACTCACACTTCAAAAACCATTTCACAGCTGTGATTCTCAAATGTATGCCCTTATTCCAGATATCCCTGGCCTCTGGATCTGTGGGTCCAACTTCCTGTTGCCCACTCAGATGGCTCACGGGCACCATAGACCTGACATGATCAAACTTGGATTCATGCCATGGACTCCACAGTGATATTTCTAAAGGTTTTATTTCTCACTGACCTGCCCAAACCAAAAAACCTGTCGGTTCTTCTTGATTACTAGTATCAATAGATTGATGAGTAAATAAAACATGGCCTACCTATGGAGTAGAATATTATTCAGCAATAAAAATGAATGAATATATGGTAGGACCTGGAACACAACATGGAAAAACCCAAACCCATTATCCCAGTGAAAATAAACCACCCAGAAAAGGACAAATACTGTGTGATTTCACTTGATGAGGTCCCTAGAATAGGCAAATCCACAGAGACCAACAGTAGTAGAGTTTTTGTTTAAATGAGGAATGTTCTGGAAATGGATAGGTATGATGGTTGCACAATATTACGAATATACTTAATCTGAATCATGCACCTAAAATAGTTTAGACTGGTAAGCTTTATGCATATTTTCCACAATAAAAAGGAGAGTATCTACATAAGTACTTTATGTGGGGCAAAAAGGCAGACAGATCATTATTGATAATTACTGCATTGCCGCGGTAGATGAGTGTTCCAAAGTTCACAGGCAGATTGGCAGGCACAAAAGTGCTGTGTAAACACAGCCTGTTCTGGCCCAGACCTGTTGCATTGCTCACTGCCCGTTCCAGCCTGCCAACTCCATGACCAAGAATGAATAGGTGGTGGCCAGGATTCTGGAAGTGCCGGGTATCTCAGTGATCATGTTCATACTGGAAGCCTGTCATTCCTCAATCTCTGACAGGATTCCCTTTGGGGATCATGGAATATGGTCTTGACTAAGAGATCTAATGTAGCCCTAGTGTTAGGAGAAAGGATTGATCCTCAAGAGGTCAAGTCCCCACCAGGCCCTGACCCTGGACACTTGTGCTGAGGTTAGCCTCGTCCACTTTCCTGGTCTAGAAAGAATGTTTTGAGCTAGATGTGGTGGTGCACATCCTTAATCCCAGCACTTGGGAGACAGGTGGATCTCTGTGAGTTCAAAGCCAGCCTGGTCTACATAATGAGTCCTACATAGCCAGTGCTACATAATGAGACCCTGTCTCAAAAAGGAAAGAAAGAAAGAAAGAAAGAAAGAAAGAAAGAAAGAAAGAAAGAAAGAAAGAAAGAAAGAAAGAAAGTGGAAAAGGTAAGAAAAGAGAAAGAAAAGTAAGTCAGAACACTGTGATTTGTGAGGTGGGATGAAAGATTCCAGGTGTAAAAGGACACATCACGGTTTAAGTGTAATTTCGGTTCCATGTACATCCCTCCTCTGCCTGTTATTTCCCTGGAATTTGTGAGCAACCTGTTAGTATTTATGGATAGGATGTTTATAGCTTCCAGCAGATTCTCAAAGGGGTACATGACCCCCCACCCAATGCTTTGAACCCATTGTGCTATGCATTTATAATGTGACCTTAAAGATTGCCTTTAACTTCTGCTCTTTGTTCAAAGGCTGTTGTGAATTGCTTTAGATGGGATGCTGGGCTGCACACATCTGCTGGCCTACAGGAGTGATGCTTCCCTGGGGATGAGGGGCGCAACTGCTGAATCTCCTCTTTCAGCCTCTTCTTGATGAAGTGGTTCATTGAGTGTATGTGGTGTGTGTGTGCGTGTGTGTGTGTGTGTGTGTGTGCACGTGTGTGCAGGTTCACATGTGTGCACGTGTGTGCACATGCATATGGAGGCTGGAGGTTGATCAGGTGCCTTCCTCAATCACTCTCTACCTTGTTGAGTTTTCATTGGTTTGCTTTGTTTTATGAGACAGATTTTCCCACTGAACCTAGACCTCACTAATTCTGCTACAAAAGCTGGCTAGCAAGCCCAAGGACTTTACTGTGTCTACCTCTGCAGAACTGGGCAACTGGTTCTTTTTTGTATGGGTCCTGGGGTATCAAACTCAAGTCCTCATGCTTAGGTGGTAAGCACTCTACCTAGACATCTCCCCAGTCCAAGTAATTCGTTTATAAATAAATACTCAACAGAGGAGATGCTATTTCATATCTGCACAAATGCTGGCACCAGTGACATAACACTGATACCAGTGACCCAGTGTCATGTTGTTGATGCCAATTCTTCCTCATTCCACAGGGCATATGTGTGTGAAATGCCGAGGTCATCAATTTAATCCTATATAGAGAGTAACTGGCAGTAAAAGGATGGCCCTCCAATCCCCACTGGTCCCTCCAATAGCTCATTATGGTCTATTTTAAGCAGCAAAATGAGTCTTGGGTGGTCTGCAGGATCTGACCAGACTGGCAAGCAGCAGGCAAACGGCAGCTTGAATGGCTCTGCCTTTCCCCCTGCTGGGAGAGGATACAGGAAGGAGAACAACGGTCATAATGAATGGTAATTTAAAGACTCCACAGGGTGACTCAGACATTCCACTGGAGCTTTTCTTTTTCCTTTGTGTTGATGTGTGAAATGTAATTGTAGTCATTTTTTCCAGCCTTGATAAACAATGATTATCCATGGCAGATTATGAACTGGGGCCGTTGAGAACAGTCCATGTGCCAATATTTCTCCCCTGCCCCCAACGCCAAGAGGACTTCCCAAGTTAGCTTCTTGATCCTAAGGATTTTAACAAGAGCTCAGGCTGCAGATGGTCAGAGGGGACTGTTGGGAAGAGTGAGCAAGTGGGGCATTGGAAGCCTGAGAGCTCTGACCTGACCCCTAGCCCTATCTGACACTTTTTTGTTACCTAGGATAGAGGAAGAACACAGAAATGCCTGGTTTAGTGTCAAGAAGATGGCCCTCAGGAAAGAGACAGAAGGTAATATTTGGTGAGCACTGTTCTCAGGCTCTGCTAACCAACCCTTCTGGAAACCAACCCTTCCCATAGGAAGCATTTTCTGTCATCCCAACAACGGTAGAAAATCACTAAAGCCAAATGCACATCCATACTTGATTTTACAGTAAGCAGTTCACCCTCCACATCTCCAAGTACAACATCCTACAATTCAGCCAATTTTGGGTTGAAAAAATATTTTTCAATTACATCTGAAACTGAACCTGTATACATTTTTGTTTCCTGCTTTGATTCCCTAACCAATACAGTATAAAACTTATTTACAGAGATTCACATTATATAAGGCATTAGGTAAGTAATTCATGTTGACTTAGAGCATTCAGAAGGACTTGGATAGATTAACTGGAAATAATTCACCTTTGCATATAAGGGACCTGAACATCCTGGATCTGGTCGGGGCAGAGAGGGTGTTTTGGAATCAATTCCAGTCACTGGCTCCTTCTAACTTACAGATAAGGTAATTGGAGCACATAGAATCAAGTCACATGGCCACTTAGTGAGCAGTGGAGGAATCAAAATTAGAACCCAGGATTGTCTAATTCCAAAATCTATTTCCTCACCCTGGCACAAGCTGCTTCCCATCAGGAGCTGGCTTTGATTGTTCCCAGTGGCCTTCTGAGGAAGAAAACAGTCTTATATGCCCAGCTGTGGCAGTGTGACAGAACCCCCAGGCAGCAACTCCTCACCAGCTACAAAGACACAGGGTGCTGAAGGGAAGCTGCTGTACCTACCAGCTGGTTGCTAGTTAACAGATGCTCTAGGGAGTGACCATGGGCAAAACTGGCTTGGGAGCCTAGCTGTGAGCCACCAATTTCTGCTGCTTTCTGATGCCCTGAGGCAAAGGGACACAATGGTTCCTTAGGGTGGCATTGTGATTGCATTGATTAGAGTTGTCCAGAGAAACAGAACCAGTACATACAAGAGAAGATTATTATAAGAACCTGCTTATGGAGGTCGAGACATCCCAACCCCTGCCATCTACAAATTGGAAGATGATGTGTAATTCAGGACTGTCATTTGGGACTATGATTCAGCTCAAACCTAGAGGCTAAGGAACAAGGTCCAAGTGTGAATCCAGAAACCCAAGAACCAGAAGCGCAGTGTCCAACGGCAGAGAAGATGGAAGGCTCTGCTCAAGCAGACAGAGAGTGCATACCTCCTCCTTCAGCACCTGCTGCCCTTAATCAACAGCTTGATGCCAACCAGATGCAGAAGGCCTCACTGAGCTCATGCATTCAATTGCTGATTTTTCCTGAAACACCCTCCCAGACAAAGCTAGGAATCACATGTTACCAGCTATCTGGGCATCCCTTAGCCCAGGTCAATTGATGCATAAAGTTAACTAGCATAATGATCCTGAGATATTGCCTTTGCATTGTGGGGAAATTCTCTTTAAGAACAGCAACACAGGAGACTCAGAAGGGTCTCCCGGACCATGATGCCAAAGCCCAAATGTCACTCCCTCCCACTGCTGGATGCAGGCTAAAGAAGCTAGCAGGGCCTGGGGTGGCGAAGGTCCTTCCAGCTGGGCTTCTGTCTCTCCTTCCTGAGACCCCCCGCTGTAGTCTTGCTGCATAGCGATGGGAAAGGCGATGGCCATGGCCGCAGTGCTGGCTGGAAGGGTCATGGTGGAAGAACGTTTGGGTGAAGCTCAATCATACTGAGCAGGGCAAGGAACTAGTGATCTGAAGCAGAGATTACAAAAATGGAAAGACCTTTTTCCAGTCCAATTTGTACCATAGATTAGGTGGGGCTTGCCAAGCTTAAATTTATTATTATTATTGCTATAGCAATTTTAATAAGTAATTTAATAATAATTATTGCAAATTTTAATAATTATTTCAATAATATTTAATAATTATTACTATTGAACTTTTGTGCATTTCATACACAACATATTAATCATCTTTATACCCCCTCACCCATTAGCACCTCCCATAGCCGCCCCCCCACCCCCGAATTCATGTATTCTATCATTTGTGTTAAGGCTTATTGAGTCAAGTTAGTGTCCCCAGACATCCCTCAGAAATTTTTAAAAATTTATTTTTATTTATGTGTATGTGTGTGTACCTGTTTATCTGTATATATGCCATGAGAGTACGGGTGCCTAGAGAGGCCAGAAGAGAGTAGCAGAGTTTCTGGAATTAGAGTTATAGGCAGTTATGAGCCACCAAATGTAGGTGCTGGGAACTGAACTCAGGTCCCTGACAAGAGCAGCAAGTGTTTTTTACTAAGCCATTTCTCTAGCCCCGACCCTTAAATTTTTATTAGATCTAAGGGCATAGTACTCACAATTTTAAAAAGATAGAATAAGGAGGTGTAAGTAATTTAGTCAAAGGAGCCTCTTGGGGTTGCTGGTAGAGCCCTGGGAGCTTGGAGTTGGAATTGCCACAATACCATGAGGCCCTGAGCTATTATTTCTCACTGTTTAAATTACTATTCCTCAGTCAAGGACAATAGTGACATGGAAAATGTGATTGACTGATCACTGTACCTTCTTCAGTAAAAGGTGGTATATTAAGGTTCTCTAGAGGAGCAGAACAGAGAGCATGAGCATATATTACAAAGAGGATTTATTAAGTTGGCTTATGTGATAGGGCAGCCCCAATGTGCTTTGAATGCCTGGAGGAATCTTGGCGATCCACTGGTCTTCAGTCCATATTGGAATGTGGAAGAAGCTGGGTTCCGAGGGGGGGTGAAGGATGGAGGCAGCAGCAGTAACAACGTGGATGCACTCATCGGCAGGGAGGGAAGGCAGGCAAGAGCCGCACTGCTTCTCCCACAGACCTCTGGCTGTCACTGGAAGACACTGCCACTCCTGAGGATGCTCTTTCTCCTCAATTAATCCTTCCTGGAAATACTCTCACAGACCCACTCAGAAATGTGTCACTTAGTTGACCCCAGATCCCTTCAAGTCAACAACCAAGATTATTTATCACAAGGAGTAAGCTAATAAAAATTTGATTGGGTCAGGAGCATTATGATTAAAGGATAAACTGACAAATCGTTGCAAAATGTATTTCTGTAAAGAAGAGTCGGGATGTGGAAGGGAAAGGACAGACAGGTCTTCTAGATCTTTACTCCTCTAAGTGTGCTTTGTGAGTCAACCCCACCACTCACATTGGCATCACTGGAAACATTAGAAAAGCAGACCCTAGGGCTTCACTGTGCCCTGCTGAGACAGAATCTGCATTTGAACAAGATCCCCAGAAGGTTCAGATGCCTGTGAAGCTTAAGAAGCTCTCTGTCTTCCAAACGTGGGTGGAACTCACCCGAAGAGTTTTAAAAGCACCAGGGCCTGTGCTCTCCCCAAGAGGTGGTAGTTTCCTTGGCCTGGGATGAGGCCTGGGTATTCGTACAGTTTTGAAAGCTCTGCAGCAATTCTAATGTGCAGCAAGGATTGGGAAACCCTCTGTCTTCCCCATGAAGAACAGTGGAAATCAGGCCTAGCTTTTCCCTGAGGATACTTTGCGACTATAAAGGAAAGTGGTTACCTTAGTAGTCTAAGTTTTAATCTCAACTCTGCCTTCACGAACTGTCTGTGTATTCCTGGAACCAGACTGTGCTGGTCAAATAGGACTAAGTATAGTATCCTAGCCGAATCTTCAGTTTCCTTGCTTGAAAATAAGCCTGTTGATTTTACCCCTCCCCCCTAAGCGGTTGCTTACTCCTGTAAAGCTGAGGGGCCTTGAATCCTCCAAGGTTTTACTTTCCCAGACACATGAGGCTTCCTTTCTCTCCTGAGTCTCCTGAAGACTTACTTCCCCCTCCTTCCTGGAGGGAAAATGGTTCAATTCTAAAGAAACTGCTATATACAGACAGCCTGGAAGAAAAGTGGAGCAGGCCCACCAAGGAGCCACTCCCACCCAGGGCTCTGAACCCATCTGCTGCCTTTGTTGGTTTGGTAGGATAAGCTCTGTATTCCTGGCTGGAAGTGGGGCAGTGGCCACCTCTCCTTGCCCCGCCCCAGGTCCCAAGTTTTCCCAAGCTTTCCCAGATAGGCCTCTTAGCCAATCGATACCTGCATATCACCCCCAGGTCCATGTGCAATTGTTTATATGCTTGCAGGTATTACCACAGACCCTGAGGCCCTTGGAGGTATGAGTACATCCTTCTTACCTTTGTTCGTGGCTCTGGCTCTGCTCGGGGCTGCAACACCACCAGTTCCTGGGGTGGGGTGATGGACTTAATCTTTTTGTGCACTGAACCATTTTAGAAGCTTGAAGAAGTGTGAACCCTCTTCTCAGAATGATGCTTTAAATATATTTTTAAAAACTCAGAAATTTCCAAAAGAAATCAGTTATGCTGTGATACAGCTATGGAAAGATGTTTAAAAACACAGATTCATGGAAAAGTCATAAACGTCCTTCTTTATTAAAGCATTGCATAATGTAGTCCAACAGCAGGTGTGTTTTGAGGTCGCCATGACAACGAATGATATTTCACGATATGTGTGGCAAGTGTGCTGTGAAACTGAAGTCACTGGCAGCATCTATGGGTGACAAATGGTAGGTGCTACCGACGCGACTGTGCTCCCTGACACTCCTAATCATAGGACGTGCTTCATTTAGCTGGGCGGGCAGGAAAATCTACATGTCAGGTGCACCCCTGAATTCTATGGACTCTGGCCTAAGAAATGCTACAAAGCGAATGGAAGATGAGAAATGTACCTTGTAAACTGTTGAGTGCAGTGTCCTCTCGAATTCTGTCAGTCTTTGAGAGACATGGCTAATCCTACGACAGGCAAGAAAGGTTGGGAACCAGGCTCAAACTGGATTATTTCTTAGCCAGGATACCGTGAGACTAGAAGGGAGCAAAGGCTCCAGTCCCTACTTTTCAGAGCGGACTGTGCGTTCTTCTGGGTAGGTTTTCTTGTAGCACAGTAACACTTGGTGTGACCTTCATGTGGGGTTACAGTTAAGAGCTGGCTCTGGGTAACGAGAAGCCTCTGGGGAAGCTTCCAGGGAGTTGCCTGAGTACCCTCTAGCTGGGACATTCCTTTGAGTAAAAGCTACTGGGCTGTCTGTACCTAGTGGGGAAGATTCAGACCTCAGGATCTTAACATGAGTGACTTTTAAAAGATTTATTTATGGGGCTGGAGAGATGGCCTAGCAGTTGAGAGCGACTGACCGACTGCTCTTGCAGAGGACCCAGGTTTGATCCCCAGCACCCACATGGCGGCTGAGAACCGTCTTTGACTCCAGTTCCAGGGGAATCCGACACCCTCTTCTGACCTCTGTGGCATTGCACGACAGGGGTGCACAGACCTGCATGCAGACAGTACGTTCATACACATACAAAATAAATAAATTTTTTTAAAGATTTATTTATTTATTTATTTATTTATTTATTTATTTATTTATTTATTTATTTATTTATTTATGCATGTGCGTGTGTGTGTGTGTGTGTGTGTGTGTGTGCGCGCTGAAGCCAGAGATTGGTGCCAAGTTTCTTTCTCAACTCCTTCTTCATCCTATTGTCCTAGTTTTTGTAACAAGGTCTCTCACCAAAGCCGGAGCTCACCAGTTTGCAAATTCCAAGGGTCTTCTTTTCTCTGCCTCCCCAGCCCTAGGATTACAGGGCCCTGCCTGGCTTTTTATGTAGGTGCTGGGAATCCAGGCTAGGGTCTTTATACTTTTGAGGCAAGCACTTCACCAATTTAGGCATTTTCCTAGCCTAGGGCATGAGTAATTTTTCATATTTTACCCCATGAGAAAGCACAGTGGAGCTGAGACCCTGCAGGTGAAGGACCTTATCCCTGACACCAGTCCAAATGACTTTGGGCAGGAAAACTCCCCTCTAATAAGAAACCATGCCCCAGCACTGTGCCAAGTGGCACGGCCCCAGCCTAGCCCAGTGACATTTCAGCCCCTAAATAACACGTCTTTCCTAGCCCCTGCATAGTGGGGCTGAGACCCTGGGGTTATTTTTATCTTGTGGTGCTACTGCTGGCTGGCTGCTAGAGGCTGTGGTAGGCTCCAGGGGCAGCTAGCTTGCAGCTCGTTTCCTGTGTCGCTTCCTCCTTCCGTCCTCACGCACACCGTCTCTCCTCCAGGCACTTGCTGCCTGAAGTCTAACCTTGGCCTTGGAGGAGGGCATGGAGGTCTTCTCAGGTTCTTCCTGTACACTGACCACCCACCCTCCACCCTGAGTGCCCAGCTCCATTTCTTGTATAAAACGGGCTCTTGGGATGCTTCTCTTCGTTTCCTCCCTCCAGCTCTTGATCTGTTAAGTAAAAGTGCCACTGCTTTCTAGAAAGCCAGACTCTCCAGGTTGGCTTTCAAACATTTGGCTGTGAACCACAGCAAGAAAAATATTTTCTTCATGACCCAGAACATATATCTACCCATATTTATGGACAAAACAAAAATTCCAATAAAATATTATTTACCATTTCTCTATCTGCTACCCTCTGACCTTTTCTCTTCTATTCTAGTCTTCACTGTTTGTTTTCCTTCTTGAACAACTTTGGTTGTGGTCCACAAATAAGCTAATTTCATAACTACTATGAGTCAGAATTTAGTTTGAAAATAACTTGTGGGATACTTTCTGAGAGTGATTTTTCTCTCCTGGATAAAGGAAGGCACTAGACTTTACAGAGGCTCTCGAAACTATAGGCTACCCTAGCTTTTGAGTTAGAGACATTTCTTAGAAAAGGAAGTTGAGCCTGTGTCCTTGTGCTTGCAGAGGGGCGACTAGATTCCAGAGATGTTCAACAGATTCAAAGTTGCTCCTGGCTCAGTTATATGAAGTAGAGTGCTTTTACACCATGGTAATGACCAAACACTAGAAATCAGGGCTGTCTTTTCTCTCAGCTAACTGGCCAGTACATTTTCCAGTATATAACTGGCTCTTATAATGCACTTTCTGGTTGCAAATGCAGTATATTGTGAAGCCCTCTGACCTCAGCTGCCTCATCTATGGAATATATTAAAAATGCTCACTTCCTGGGGGAAATATACACAGTCACTGAGTACTTTTCTGGTAATCAGGCAGGACAGTGACTGGCAGGAAAGATGCAAATAATTGCAAATATTTGACTTACTGTTATGACGAGATGTGAAACACGAAGTCCCCAAATTCCACCATCTTTCACCTTTTCATCACTGCTAGTTTATATGAAAATAAAAACCTCTTCTGTATGAAAAGCCACAATTTGCAGAAGTGTGGTGAGAATGAACTGAAGCAGAGAGAAGACAGAGCTCTGTGAATGGAGCCAGAGGCAGAGAAGAGCAAACTTGGAGTTTTGTTTTGTTTTGTTTGTTTTGTTTTCTGGCAGAAAATGGCAAGGAAACATTGCAAATCAATGGCCTTTCAAAGTAGGCTTTCTGTCAAGATAAAGAGAGAGAAAGAAGTTAGACTAAATGAGAATTAAGAGTCAAGACTATGTTAGGCATGGTGGCACATGCCTTTAGTCCCAGCACTCAGAAGGCAGAGGCAGGTGGATCTCTGTGACATGGAGGCCAATCTGTTCTACATAGTGAGTTCCAGGCCAGCCGGTGCTACAGGGAGACCATGTCTCAAAAAAAAAAAAAAAAAAAAAAATCAAGACTCTTGCTAATGAATATACTTCACAACACTGCTCATGAATTATCAAATGTATAGAGCGAAGGCATTATAACCACCCCAAATTATCCAACCCCAGCTCGTGGTGCCCTTTCCACCACACAGATGCCCTTCCTTGGTGACACTGGCAACAACTACATAAGATGATGAAACTGAGGAAATATGGACCCTCAATGCTATGGAACAGCCTTAGCCCCTGTCCATTCATTGCACCACGAGGCCTCATAGACCAGGCCTATAGCATTGCTATTGCCACAGTAATAATGACTAGGGATGTGTTCATTTCCTTCTGTTGATACGACAGTGCCAGGACATGCTAGTGAACTCGAAGGCTGAGGGAAAGGCTACCAGCCAAGGAGTGCAGGCACCTCTACCCGCTGAGAAGGCCAGGAAGTGACGCTCTCAAGAGCTTCAGAATGAGGTCAGCCTTGCCAACTGCTTCACTTGAGCCTTATAACCCTTATTTTGGACTTCTGACCTCCCGAACTACAAGAGGATAAATTTATTTTGTTTTAATAAAATCTACTATCATCTAGCATGTCATCTGCAAGTTTTGCTGGGCTCCACCCTTCCCTTCCCTTCCCTTCCCTTCCCTTCCCTTCCCTTCCCTTCCCTTCCCTTCCCTTCCCTTCCCTTCCCTTCCCTTCCCTTCCTCTTTCCTTTTCCCTTCCCTTTCCCCTTTTCATTTCTTTTCCCTTTCCTCTCCTTTTCCTTCCGTCTTTTCTTCCTTCCCCCCAACCGCTCTTATTTGTACATTATGTGTTAGCAAGTGCACATGCACACATATATCAAGGGCCAAAGCTTAACTTTGGATTGTGTTCCTTAAATTCCATCCACCTTGTTTTGAGACAGGGTCGCTCCTGGGCCTTGAACTCACTAAGTAGAATAGGCTGGCCCCAGGGATCTGCCTGTATTCACATCCCCAAGGCTGGGATTACAAGCATGTGCCACTACATCCAGCTTTTTAAAAATATAATATTTTTCTTATTCTTTGAGAATTTCGTAGATGTATATAGTGTATTTCGATCATCTTCACCCTCCACTCCTCACCTGACTCCTCCCAGATCTAACCACCACTTTCCCATTCCTCACAATCTCACATCTTCTTTTATTAATCCTCAGGAGCTGTCAATTGGCAACAGCTCCTCCGCTAAGTGCTGGGTTGTGAGTCCCTCCATGCTGATCTTATATAGGTCCTGGGCAGGCAACACAGATGCTGTGAATTCATGATTTTGGCAGTATTATTATGTCAAAACAAAACAAAACGAAACAAAACACTGTCTCACTCTGGTCTTCTGCAACCTCTGGCACTCGCAATCTTTCTTTCCCTTCTTCCTTAATGCTCTCCGAGCCTTGGAAGGAGGGGTTGTGATATAAATATCCCATTCATGCACTCATCTTTTAAAATGTGGGTTCTATAGATAACACTCAGATACTCATGCATCCAAAACAAGCACTTTACTGACTGGGCCATCTCTCCAGCCGCTACCTTCCTCTTTTATTGCAAGGACTCTTATGATTGAACTGGGTTTACCTAGATAACCCAGGATCTCCCCAGCCCAGGTCAGCCCATTAACAACCTTCCTCCCATCTGTAACCTTAATCTCCCTTTCCATATGTAATATATTCACAGGTTCCTGAAACTGGGTTGTGGACACTTTTGGGGTGGGGATCTTGAGCATTCATCAAGGGCCTGGTACGGCTCTAAATATGTTACTTTTAATAACAAATTTAAACTTCATCACAACCATATGAGTAGGTACTTATCAACAATTATGGCAGACAAGGAAAGTGAGGCACAGAGAAGAAGAGTAACTTGCTCAAGATCACTCAGCTAGTGAGACTAAGGGCTGAGGACTCTAATCCCAGAGCTCACATTCTTTGTCATAATCAGAGCAACTGAGTTAGATGAACAAACTGAATTCTACTTATTCATTCTCTGTTGATGATCCAGAATCAGGGTGTGGCAGTCTCAGGTCTAGCCACAACATATGCTACCCGTTTGGGGAATTTGGGATGGGCAGACTAGTCGATCTCAGGGTCTGGGATGCCCAATGCAGCTGCTTCCTTCCCTGAGTGCTTCTTACACAGGCCACACAACTCTAAACCTGGCCGTACTATGAACCTCAAGGCACTATATGTGGCATCTAATCTCAGCTTCTGCTTTTATCTCTGCTACAGCAACACATCTCTCTACTCACAGACTAAAAAGACCAAGCCAAGTTCTACTGCAGAGCCTTTCTACTGCCACACCCCTCACATGGAAGTTCTCCCTAGTTCACACAATGCTCAGCCATCACTAGTTATGTAGCCCAAGGATGACCTTGGACTTCTGATCTTCCTGTCTCTACCTCCCAAGTGCTAGGATTACAGGTGTGCAACATTCACCTTGTTTACACAGTATTGTTGGGGATACTGCCAGATGTCACAGGCTAGCAAATAAAAGCTTCAGTGCCAGGAATGGGCTCTATATTTTGGAGTTATTGACTAGAGAGTTCCCATCGACCCTCAGGCAATACTTGGTATTGCTATTGCTCTAGAAATTGATAATAAAACCCTATTGGTGAAGATATTACATATGTGAGTTTTAGAACAAATATGGAGAAATCAAATTTGTACTGACCTGAAAGTTCTATTTCTACTGGCTAGCTTTCACAGTGCTAGAAGGTGCTATGCATGCTAACCAGAAAAGAACATAATCATTAGTCTCACCCAGCTGTGAACCCTGAGAGCTACAATAACAAGTGGTCTGGTAAGACATGTCCACTGGTGTAATAGTGGCATGAATACTATGGGAATAACCAACTACTGTATGATTGGATTTAAGGCCTGCTTCACATGATGGAGCCCATGCCTGGCATTGTTATCAGTGCCAAGAATCTGTAAGCGGACAGCTCACAGGCCACAGGGGAGAACCCACTACTCTTATTCCCCTAAATGGATATAGTATTAAGCCAACTTCTAATGACTTATTGTTAGAACCATAGATTAGTGCATATCTTAACTGTTGCCAGAAAAGCTGTTTCTTGCAGCAAAGCATGATTTACACAGAGACACACAACTGGCTAACATGCAGAAAACAAGAGATTGCAAAGTGCTCAGCCTTAAATTGGACACACACACACACACACACACAAGTGTGTGTGTGTAAGAAATGGATGAATATCTGAAATCTTGGGAATCACCAAAGCTTGGCCAAGAGGAGACCAGCAGCTTAAACAGACCCATAACATATGAAGAAATAGAGGATGTAATAAGAAGCCTCCCAACTAAAAAAAGCCCAGGCCCAGACGGTTTCACAGCAGAATTCTATAAAACATTTCAAAAAGACCTACAACCATTATTTCTGAAACTGTTTAGAAGTATACAATCAGAGGGAACTCTCCCAAATTCCTTCTATGAAGCCAACATCACTCTATTACCAAAACCAGGCAAAGATACAACCAAAAAGGAGAATTATAGACCCATCTCCCTCATGAACACAGATGCCAAAATTCTAAACAGAATACTGGCAAATCGCATACAGACCCACATCAAGAAGATCATCCATCATGACCAAGTTGGATTCATACCAGAGATGCAGGGATGGTTCAACATACGAAAATCAATAAACATCATCAAACACATAAACGGAATCAAAGACAAAAACCACACCATCATCTCAATTGATGCTGAAAAAGCCTTTGACAAAATCCAGCATCCCTTCATGCTTAAAGTCCTAGAAGGAATTGGATTGGAGGGATCATTCCTCAATGTAATCAAAGCCATATACAGGAAACCCACAGCCAATATCATCCTAAATGGGGAAATGACAGAAACATTCCCTTTAAAGGTAGGAACTCGGCAAGGCTGCCCCCTATCACCACTCCTCTTCAATATAGTGCTTGAAACACTTGCTAGAGCAATAAGGCAAGAAAAGGATATTAAAGGAGTACTAATTGGAAAAGAGGAAGTCAAACTATCCCTATTTGCTGATGATATGATTGTTTACTTAAGGGATGCAAAAAACTCCACCAGAAAACTCCTAGAAACGATTAACAGCTTCAGCAAAGTGGCAGGATACAAAATTAACCTTAGAAAAATCAATGGCCTTTCTTTAAGCCAAGAACAAGCAACTGGAGAAAGAATTCAAAGAGACCTTCCCACTCACAAATAGCCTTCAAAAACAATAAGATACCTAGAACAAACCTACCAAAGACACCATAGACCTCTACAACAAAATTTAAAACCCTTAAAAGAAAGAAATTGAAGAAGACCTCAGAAGATGGAAAAACCTTCCCATGCTCATCCGGATTGGGAAATTAACATTGTAAAAATGTCGTCCATTTTACCAAAACTCCTGTATAGATTTAATGCCAATCCCAAATCAAAATCCCAAGAGTTTCCTTCACAGGCTTGGAAACAAAAGTTCTTTAATTCATTTGGAGAAACAAAAAGACCCCGAAATAGCCAATCAATCCTGAGTGAAAAGACCTACCACAGGAAGGGATCTCTATACCAATTTTTAAAACTATACTACAGGGCTATATCATAAAAACAGCCTGGTACTGGGCACAAAAAACAGACCTGTTGACCATGGAACAAAAAAACCGAAGATCCAAATCTGAGCATATAAATTTCCAGCCATCTCATATTGACAAGGGGGCCAAGAACACAATGGAGAAAAGACAGCATCTCAGCAAGTGTGTTGGCAAAACTTGGATCACCACTTGTAGAAAAAGAATGAAATTAACCTACCTCTCGCCCTGTACAAAAGTCAAACTCCAGATGGATTAAAGACTTCAACGTGAAACGCCAAACTCTGAAGGTGATAGAAAGAAAAAGTTGGCAGCCAGACTACAAGACATAGGCGTAGGGAAAAGAAACTTCCTAAAAAATCAGAGCAGCCTGCACAAGAATTTAAGGTCGACATTTGACAAATGGGACCTCATCAAAACTCAAAGGCTTTCTGTACATCAAAAGAAACAATCAAGGAAGTGAAGAGAAATCCCACAGAGTGGGAGGAACCTTACTGCAGATAATCTGACAAAAGCATTGATTTCCAGAATATATAAACTACTTCAAAAAACAAAGAAAAAAAGAAAACCAAACGACCCGCTCAAATAGATGGAGCAAAGAAACATGAACAGAGACTTCACAAGCGAGGAATTAGAGATGTCTGAAAAACACCTCAAGAACTGCTCAAACATCAACTAATCATTAAGGAAATGCAAACAAAAACCACTTTAAGAATATCATCTTACTCCAAGTAAGACTGAGCTAAAGGATCAGAAAAACAAATGATACCAAGTTGCTGGAGGTTGTGGGGAAAGGGGAACACCTCTCCACTGCTGGTGGGAATGGTAAACTTCGTACACCCACTATGGAAAGCCAGTGTGGAGAACCCTTGGAGCACTTGGAATGAACTTGCCAACCCGACCCAAAGCCAAACCACTCCTGGGCATGGTACCCTCAAGACTTACGCCAACACAGAGATCATGACGGCCATGTTTATTTCAGCTTCTCTTGCAACAATAGCAAAGAGCTGGAACCAACCTAATGCCCCTCAACTGACGAATATAGGAAATGTGGTACATCTACACAATGGAGTTCTAATGAGCAGTAGAAAGACGATTCCACGAGCTTTGCGGAAAATGGCTGGAGCTAGAGACATCATGCTGAGTGAAGTAACACAGTCCCAGAAAAACAAACGACGAATGGTATCCCCTCATCTGTGGAAGCTAGTCCAATTACGCCTAGTTGTAAGTATTCTTGTGTAGGGCCCCTGAGCTTCTGTACAAAGCAGTTGGAACATAATGCATTTTTGGAAAACAACAACAACAACAGAAAATACTGCATCAAGACTGACTGAAAACAGTGAACTTCTGCCCTCAAAAATGTCAAACGACCCCATGGAAATATTGAGAAAGACTAAGAGATGGAAAGCTTGTTTGGCAGAATATGCACGAGCTCCTGTGGGGTGGGGGAATGAGCGGGAACACGGGGTCTAGAATTTGTTTAAAAATATAAATAAAATACAATAAAGATAAAATAAATAAATAAATAAATAAAATTAAAAAAAAAATAAAGGTGTCAAAAAAAAAAAAAACAAGTGTGTGTTGTGTGTGGTATGTATAGTATACTCTTTCCTCCCAAAACTCAGGGATCATTGAAGAAGAGGGGACAGAAGGATTTTAAGAAGCAGAGATTGCTCTCGTATTAAACCTTTGCGGCTCCTAGAAGGTACGTTTCATTAGGAATCATTAATACATAGTTTGTTATAAAAAAAAAAAACACAAGTAGGATCCACAGAGGGGTTTCGAATGTTTTTAGCAATCTGAGGCTTTTCTTTACTTTCAAAATGTTCAGACGGGTCACCTTTCAGTTGGACACATTCTGGTACATCCTACTCAATGCAAAGCTGTAAATCTTTTCTTTCCTCAGCCATTTAAGTTGGTGACATTTTGAACCTGTTGGAACATACAAAATCTTTTCCCACATAGTTAGTTTTAAAGATTTGAATTACAAGGTTTTTGATGAAAAGGTTCAAATGTCTATCTGTAATCCCCCCCCTTTTTTTTACCCATGAGTCTCCCGAAGAAAGTTACACAATACCTATAGGGTGGTGGATGATTGATGAGGCTGTTTCCAACTGTAAAATGGAGACAACTAATTATAGAGGTAAATCTCTTATAAAAACCAAAAGTAAAAAAGGGGATATAAAGATAAATACACAAAAACAAAACAAAAAAAAAAAAAAAAAAGGATTATTCTCTATTCCAGAACCAAATATAATACTAAAGTCCCTTTAAGCTATGCACTTAAGCAATAATATATTAAATACACGGAGCTCTGAACATCAAAGCAATGGATTATTTAAACCAAGGAGATGTTGGCCAGGAGGATCCAGCCCCCACAAAAGGTAAAGGCTCCTTGCCTCCTAAATGGGGAAATACCTGCAAGAAGAGGCGATAAGGCCCTGCTGCTGAAAGACCTGACGTACATAGGAAAGCTGTATTGAGACCACACATGCAAGTGTACAGATGGCCTCCTGAATACCAAAGAGTGTTACCAAAAGGCCGCTAAACCAATAAAGCAGATACGGTCTCCTTGAGTCAAGCCAAGACTCCACCATCAGCACCAAGCTAAACACCTCATCTGCCTGGAAATAGTGTGTAGCAGTGGCAGCCATATGGCCTGTATATCCCAAATCTAAATTGGCTATTAGCTCTCTCCTTGGAGGAATAACCACGGGCTGATGCCACAAGCTACATCCTCTACAGGTTAGGAGATGTTATTAACCACAGTAAGACGCTGTCATATTTAACAGGAAAAAAAATGTAATTCATGGATTACATACCATCCAAACATTGTGTCTTAGCCAAAGTAACCTACCATAAACTATTAGTGCTGTTTAAATACCTATATATCTAATTGATTGTGCTTCATTAGTAGGATTGAAAGGTTATTCCTGGACAAACTGTCAGCCCATGAAAGGAAACAGCCAGAATTGACCAGAGTCCAAGACAACAGCTCCAGAGAAAGTAGACTGTTTTGCTTCTCATCCACCTGTGCTCCTTTTCTAAGCCTAGGGAACAATCTGCGGAAGAGGGGGCACGGTAGAATGTAAGGGCTGCGATTGGAGTGAATGGTGAAACTACAGCAATATAGTCTGGACACGCATTTGATCAACTTGATTGAACATACAAGCCCCCCCCCCCGCTGGATGGTGGGGCTGTGTGGGTTTGGGCACAACAGCCTGCAAATTGGTTTTACATGAGGGATGCGATGCTTGTACTCATAAATTATCACTTATTGCTAAAAAATGAAAAAAAAAACTAAGAGAAAGGTGCAGGACAGTTATGGCAGAATGCATGATCTGGGATGGGGTGGGGTGGGATTGGGGGGGAAGAGAAAGGGAAATATGCCTGAACTGAATTGGAAAATGATGTATGAAATACACAAAGCATCAATAAAAAAAAAAGAAGCAGAGATGCTGTATGATTTCAAGGAAACCATGCTTTACAGATACAACAGGGCAATTGCACATATGAACCCACAGTGCTTGTGACGGCATGCATAAGTCAGACAAAAATCCCAGCATAGAGAGAGAAGGTGAGCACAAAGTTCCACCCCTAGAGGAGGAACTGCTGATAATTGATAGCTGCTATAAGAAGGAGAATCAGTTTTCTTTAAGGAAGTTATGCTGGTTAGGTTGATCACACTCCAGAAGATAGACCTATAGCCAAAACTATTTAGGAAACACAAATTAGACTGTGCTAGATAGCTTCAGTCATCAACTTGACACACAAGGGAGGAAAAGACTTTAACTGGGAATTCCTCTATTAGATTGGCCTGTGGATGTGTCCATAAAACATTTCCTTGATTGCTGAGTGACATGGGAGGGTCTAGCCTACTGTGGATGGTGCTACTTCTGGGAAGGCTGAGCATAGGTCAGGGGAGCAAGTCAGTAAGCAGTGTCATCTGTGGTCTCTGCTTCAGTTCCTGCCTTGGCTTTCCTCAGTGGTAGACTGTTACTTAGAAGAGCAAAATGCAATAAAACCTTTCCTCCACAAGTTGATTTTGGTCAGAGTGGTTTATCAATACAATAAAAAGTAAATTAAAACAGAAATTGATACCAGGAGTAGGGTATTGATGTGAAGGACCTGACCACATTGTTTTGGGGAGAATTATGGAAGTGTTTGAAACTTTGGGCTGGAACAAAGCCATTGAGGTACTCAGAACTTAATTAGCTGTCATGGTGGAGCTTGGAATAGTTACATTGAGAGAAATGTGGATTGTGAAGGCCTAGCCTGTGAAGTTTCAGGAGGAAAAGAAGACTCTATTAGGGAAGTTTGTGTGATATATTTTGGATTAAGAATCTGTAAAAGTGCAACCAAGGACGATGGTAGTTGTGGAATGGAGCTGGCTGAGCCTACAGGACAATCTGTGTATGCTGTGCATGGCAGAAACAGAGTTGTGGAGCTGCCCAAGCCTTTTGGAGCCAGAAGATCATGACACTGAGCCACACTGATGGACTTTGGCTTTACTTAAATGTGCCTGGTTCTTCCCTTTAGAGATAAGAAAGTATTTAGTGTGCTTTTTTGTTTTATAGGAGCCCACAGGTGAGAGACATTGTAATTTTAAAGAGATTTTGGACTTTTAAAGTTTTGGAATTTTAAAGGACTATGGAACTCTTAAAGTTGTATTATGTTTTATATTGTGATAGTAACATGAGATCTTGAGGACAAAAATGGAAAGGTTATGGTTTAATAGTGATGTGTTTATGCGTCAGTTTGACAGGGAGTCAATCATGATGGACAGCTTCAGCTGTCAACTTGGCACACCTGGGAAGAGGGAACTTAGCCGGGGAATTTCCTCTATCAGACTGGCCTGTGGGTATGGCTGTAGGGCAATACATTTTTTCCTCCCCAAGTTGATTTTGGTCAAAGTGGCTTATCATAGCAATAAAAAGCAAACTAAAAGAGACTCAATTGGGCTTAAGAAAAAATAATAGAGGACATGAAGTGGGCAGATTAGTGAGGCTGGCATACAGCTGAGAAGAGATGGAGGTGGGCTTCTGAATACATCAAAATACATTGCTTGAAATTCTCAATGAATCAATAAAATATTAATTAAAAAATAATGCTGGGGCTCAAACCTGGGACTTTGTGGTTGCTAAGCAAGGATTCTATGAACTGAGTTACATCTCCAGCCCCTCAATGACCAGGACCTCTTTGAAAAGGAACCAGGAAGAGCTATTACCTACCTTAATGAGAGGCACCTCCCTCCTCCCTCTCCCATATTTTGATGAACAATAAGGCTTTAAAGCTCCCTTCTCTTTGCTTTTCCTTCTCAAGATGATGAACAAAAGGGGCAGAATGGGAGTTGCACCTGGTGGTAGAGGAGTGTTTTTACCATGAAGCTATTTTTAAATTTTGGGTACACAAAGAACCCAGAGTAAAAAGCAGGGGCAAGAAGTCAGGAACCATTTCTTAGCCACAAGATCTTCAAAAGGAGCATAGAACTCCTGAGTGGAAAGCTGCTAAGAATCTAGTCTTCACACTCTGGGAGGAGCTATGTGTCTTATCTCTAGTCCCCAGATAAGAACATGGAGGATCCTAGACAGTGAGGCCCTGAGCATGAAAGAAAGAGCCGAATGGGACAATATTGAAAAGAATGCTGGAACTATTTTTAAACAAAAATCATTCTATTTAGAAGGTCACATGGGAGACAGAAATGAAGAGTTTCTATGCCCAGAGGGTATTTGCTTTTGGAGATCCAATGGTTCCTCTGCATTTGTTGAAAAGATTATCTTTTCTCCAGCGAGTTGCATTGGTACCTTTGTCAAAAATCAGTCAGCCATATCTATGTTGGGCTATTTCTGAACTCTCTTCTGTTTCAGTCTATTTATCTCAATGCCGATACTCCACTGTCTTCATTACTGTTGCTTTGTATATAAGTTTTGAAATCAAGAATTACAAATCTTCCAACTTCTATGTTTTCATTCAAAGTTTGTTTTGGCTATTTTAGGTTTTGTGCATTTTTATAAGAATTTCAGAATCAGATAACCGGTTTCTAAGAACACATTTCTTGCTGAGATTTTGATTGTCTTGAATCTATAGATCAATAAGGAAAGAACTGACATCTTTTTTTTTTTTTTTTTTTTTTTTTTTTTTTGGTCTTTTTGAGACAGGGTCTCCCTGTAGCCCCAGCTGTCCTGGAACTCACTCTGTAGACCAGGCTGGCCTTGAACTCACAAAGATCCGCCTGCCTCTGCCTCCCGAGTGCTAGGATTAAAGGCGTGCGCCACCACGCCAGGGTAAGAACTGACATCTTAACTACATCAAATCGTCAAGTTCATGAACATGGTATATCCCTCATTTAACCTCTTTAAAAAACACTTTACCAACGTTTAAATTTTATCTGTACGACTGTTTTGCCTGCCATGTATGTAGGTGCACCATAAGCATGCCATGCCTGCAGAGGCCGGAGGAGGGTGTGAGATCCCCTGGAACTGGAGGTAAAGACAGTTGCTAGCCACCATGTGACTTTGAGCCCCATTTTTATCCTCTTGTCTTTTAACTTCTCTCAGCAGTATTTTGGATTTTGTTGACCAGGTTTTTGCTTGTTTTATTGTTGTTTTGTTTGTTGTTTTTTGAGCCTGGGTCTCTCTGTAGCTCCAGCTGGCTTAGAACTCACTATGTAGATCAGGCTGGCCTTGATCCCACTAAATCTGCCTGCCTCTGCTTCCTCAGTACTGGGATTAAAGGCATGTGCTACCATGCCTGGCTATGTTGATCAGGTTTTATATACCTAACATGCATCCTTAAGAATTTATTTTTGATGCTAATATAAATGTTATTTAAATGTCATATTCCAATTGCTTATGACTACATGGAAATCTAATCAGTTTTTAGATATTGAGTTTAAATGCTGCAACCATACTAACATCACATCAAGTTTCACTTTTTTTGTAGTTTCATAAAATTTTCCATGTAAATGAAGTCATATACAAATTAAAAAACGGATTTTTGAGAGGTTGTGTTCAGGAAGTCCATACTCAAATCTATATTCAGGCTACTGGAGTAAAATAGAGGAATAATCTACCATGGAAATAGAGGATCCTTCAAGTCACCCTCAGGGCAGCAAGTGCCTTGATCTAGTGTCTCCATGCTGGCTAATGTTGATATGGATTGATAGTCTGTTAACATTGGATGACATCTCTGCACAGATCATCTGATTATCTCACTCATCCTTGTTAGGATCCCAGATGAAAGAGGAAAACTATCCAGTCCTGGGGTAGAAAAAAATGCCCCCAAACTCCTTCTATAAAGCATCACCCTCTCTCTGTCCTCCACAAAGCCTTTTCTGGTCTTTTTTTTTGTGTGTGTGTTGCCCCTTCTAGTCCTTTCTCTGACTGAACCAGATTGTGTACAATGTAAATCACGCTACACCGCGCAGCCCCCTTCACCTTATTTCCTTTCCACCTCTAACAGCCAAGTTCATTCCAAGCTGTTCTCTGCAGTCTTTCTTTCTTCCCCACACTTCAAGCCTTCCTCTCTCTGTTGGTCTGCTAGTGGCTAATTGTCATGCTTCCTGAAGCCCTTCCTGATGCTCCCCAGTAAGAAGCATTCTCAGGGCACCCAGCCTTCTCATGACCTTGAACTCACCATATTTGTCATTTAATTTGACATGGTGACATGCAGGAGCCAGGACTACTGTTACTTTGTTTCTCTCTTGTCTGTCAGCAGCAGTGAGCAGTGAGCACTGAGCACTGGATGAATGGCTGGATCACCCCCACCCGACTTCTCTGGACCTGCATCTACATACACCCACTCCCCACATGCCAGTCTTTATGAACTATCTGAAGGTATATATTGAGTGTCTCTTCCTTTAAAAGGGTCGTTCAAACACTGGCTTAATATTAAAATCTCCCCGAGGTGATTCTAGAAAATACTGATAATGCTCTGACTCTACTCCAAACCTTGAAACTTGCTCTTAGAGTTCCTTGAGAACCATTGACCAAGAAGAAAAGATAGCCTGCTTCTTTTCAACCAAGCGAGAGATGAGGTTGCATGGAAGGTCCATGCCATAGAGAGCTGTCTCCGGGCTTGACACTCATTACCATCTTTACCAGAGAAGCTATGATTACACACAAGAGACTTTAGCTCAGAGCTGTTTAGGTTCCCTCATAGAAGGAGAGGCTGAGGATGATCACTGGACCTTCACCTGAGATTCCAGGCACACTCTGCCTGGGCTCCCCTCCCAGCTGGATGTGGTCTTGGCAGGTGCTGGAGCACGCAGAAGGTGGAAGGCTAACTGAAGGGGAACTGCGTCTGCAGCTATGGGGAAGTTGTCTATGCCGGAGGTGAAACTTTTCAGTAACATGGCTGCTTTGGGGTCACCTATGCTTCTATAAGCAAACCAAATAAACCCGTTAGTTCACCACGTTGGACTCTGGGAGACTGGTACTTGGTCTGTCGGTTCCCAATCCAGGATGAGGAGACATTTGTTCATGTCTCCCCAGGAAGAGTTCATTCATGCAACAGGCCGGCAGGTGAGATGCACAGGGAGCCTCATGCAAGGCTCTTCCGGCACAGTTCCCCTAGCTCCTGAACTGACTCTGTCCCAACGCAACAGAAAAAAAGGAACCCAGACCAGAATGGAAAGCATTTTCAAACTTTATTTACAACTGTCACAGTGACAAAAAGTAGTTTGGAAAAAAAAATGCTAGTTTCTCCCTGAGCCTCAAAACAGAACAGATAGAAGTTACAGGAGGTTCACCTCACAACAGGCATTTCACTGAAATACTAGGATTTTTTTTTTCAATACGATCAATTAGAAATACACACAGAGTACTTAAAAAAAAAAAAAAGAAGAGGAGGCCAGACAGGAGCTCAGCCACTTGTCCAAGAGCAGCTGGGTTCCCCCAACAGGCTCAACCGCTGAGGGGCCTGATGTTAGCTGTCAGCCCCTGGCCTGCTCAGACTGCACACGGTTGTACAATGTGGTCTAGTGACCGGCGAAAGGAAGAAACCACCCCATAAACATACATATACACAAAGTCGATTTGATACTGAGTTTACAAGCATATTCCTATCACACAGCAAGACCCGGACGGATGATCAGGTTAGGGGAGAGAAGACACCAAAACACATGAATTTTAAAAGCCAGATCCCTGTCCATAAAGGGAGGGAAAGGATGGAAGATGCTGCGAGGGAAGGAGGGTAGGATGAACAAAGGGGGAGAAAGGAGAGAGAATGCCCCCCTCGTGGGGTTGACTACGGACGGTCCTCTCCCCCTGCGAGGAGCCAGAAGAAGTTATTGCCATCGGTGTGTATCACAGGCAGACGACAGAGGGAGGAGGCAGGGGCAGGGGTGACCATCGGCATCCCAGAACCAGACCTTGCCGAATGCCGCGTCAACAGCACAAGTCCATCCTCCTGCTCTACCGCGCCCCAGAGCCACACTGACCTTGAGGTATTAAATACAGCTAGACACACTAGTCCAAAGCCCGTCCATCTGGACTGACAGAGACCTGAGGGGGCACCGGGAGGGCCTCTGTTGGCTGGATGAAGCCAAAGGAAGGCTTTAAGTCCACATCTTGACCACACAGTTCTACTCTGAAATAGAGATGGCAGAAAAATCTGTCCTCTCACCTGCTGTTCCAGAAGGTTCTGAGCTATAATCAGAGGCTGTAAGTCAAGAGGCTAACTTCCTAATGCAACAGCCTCCCTTGCTGGAAACAGGTGAGAGGTGGGGAAGGGATGAGGGCTGCAGTTCCACGAGGACATCCCTATGCTCCTCCCACCTTCCTCCCACCTGTGGCAAGAAGCAGGGATCTCTTGATAGCCACTGTCCCAAATCGGACCCCACAGCTGCTCCGGGGGAGGCTCAGCACACTCCCACCCAGAAACACACAGATTGCTTCTGACTCCTGTGGAAACGAAGCTGGGAACCCGTGGGAGCTGTGCTGTTGCCCTGTGGCCAAAGGAGAAGGAAGTGCAGGCCAGGGGGAAGCAGACTCTTCAACCTGTCTCCTCCATGGGGACTCTGAGCAACTCCTGGGAGACCCACGGTGGAAGGAGGCACCTCCCGGTTCAGGCTGAAGTCTTGGGGTGTTCAACAAGGGCAGGGAGTGCTCTGGGAGGCAAAATATGGTAAACCAAGGGAGAAAAGCTCAAAAGCACTGTCCCCTAAAATGCTTCAGGTCCATGGGGCTCTGAGAGCCGTAGACAGCTGAACCCTTCCTTTCCTACGTATCCCTCTAGCTGGCTTTGCATACAGTCCCTTACCCCTGTTCCTGCCTCTCTGTGGGAAACCAACACAACTGAAATGAAAGCGAAGGCTGGCGGTGAGCAACACAGAGCTGGAGATGAACTTGGTTTGCAGATGCCCCAGGAGCCAGAGCAAACGCTGCCGGTTAGCACTTCCTGGCTGTAGTTCTCAAAATAGCATGTATTTTTTTTTCTTTTGCCTGGTGTTTGTTTTCTTACCCCAAATGTTCCTTGCTCACTTGCCCCTCCCCACCAGCCCATCAGACCCTCCCCCCTCTATACACATCGACTCTAGCACTGGAGTTTAGATAGGGATCGCAAGAGGCAGCACCCCTTCTCCACACCACTTCCCCACACCCCAAACTCCTGTTCTCAACAGCTTCCTTTCTCAGAAAGCCTTGCAAGTTGTCAGAGGGCTCCACTGCTCAACGAATTAAAAGAAAAAAAAAAGACAAGAAAAGAAAAGAAAACCGACTCGGTGATTTTCAGGTGCAAAACGGAAGCCTCATTTGACATTTTCAGAATGATGTGGCTCACTCTCTTCTCCCATCACCAAGGGAAAAACAGTTCAGGTATGCTGCCTGGCACGACCTCCGTGAGCCCCCAGGGATTTTACTGTTCCTTCTTCTCTTTTGCTGTGTCTTCGCAGTTGTCTTGCTCATCTTCCTGGACCAAGAACTCCTCGGGGGGCCACCGGAGCTCTCCGCTTTCCACCTCCCCCTCTGTGGGTTCCACCACTATGGAGGGCAAGCGGTCCTTCAGTTTGCAGCAACGGTCAAAGTCTGACGGGTCAGGGAAGATCTGAAAGAAAAGCGGAGCAGAAATCGTGTGATGGACACATCTGACAAGAGAAACTTGGTTCTTTCCTTTCACACGTCAACTCCCACAAACACAGAAGCACTGTCTGCCAGGATGGTTTTAAGCCTTCCAGACACTATGGAACATAAGACACGAATCTGGGAAGTGAGTTCTAGAGTAAACGGTCCCTCAGCCAAATTGTGCTTCTAATCCTGAAGCTAAAAGTTGGGGAGTAGTGGACAGTGTCACTGAACTGAAAATGAGGGAATGACTCTGCTTGTACTCCAGATAAAAGAATAGAAAATTGTATCCTCACAGAAAGCTATGGCTTGCTTTGCAATAAGCACTTTATACTTGCAACCCAACACGTACAATAGGCACCAAAACATCAAGTTCTTGCCAGAACAATTATTGTTGCTTAGTAGAAATGCTTTATAGGTTCTTTGTAATTTTAAATCAACACCAGTCAAAAATAAATGTTGCTAATGTTCTATTAAAGATCTTGGACTTGGGGAAATGAGTTACCTAAGCCCTCCTAACAGAAGTAAAACTTAAACTCAAGTCTATGTCTCTCTCACAGTCCTGCCCCATACTACCTGCCCCTCAAGTACACAGATCACATTGCACCTGCCAAGTCAAATCCAAATACAGATGGAAGGCAGGGCCTCCAGTCACACGCTAGCTGGGAACAAAATCCAAGGCGCCTTCCTTTTTCACCTGTGAACAACTCCTGGCTTTCTGCCCGCTGCACACCTGAGTCTACTTCTCTTTCCAGTGTCCCACACAGGAGGCTCCATCTCTTAATGTCTACTGTGAGCCCTGCCCAGAGCTGGCAGAAACCCCAAACAAGGCTATAAAATCAGGGGCCAAGTCTGGCTTCTCTTTACACACACTGCCCTGTGACTACAGCTGACCCAATTCTTTGCCCAGCAGCTAAGCATTTAATCCACTGGGCTGTTGGTCCCTTGCCACTCACGGCCCTCACTGACACACCCAAAAGCTGCAGCGGGGAGCTTTGGTCTGGATAGCTGGGGCTCACCAGATCATGGCCACTTGGTACCTTCAAGGCCATCGCCTCTCACATCTATGTTTGTCAGACAGGAAACTCAGATCCCCACAGGGTCAGGAAGGTCACTTGCTGAAGGTCACACGGTCTGTTCACAGCAAACTTAAGTGAATGGAAACACACACTGGAAGACATCCTGGGACGCTGCCTGCTCCTGCTTTGCTGGGGTCAGATTCATCCAAACTCACCTGTGTCCTGTGTTCTTAGGGTGCAGAAGAAATAGTCAGGCCCTCCCCACTTCTGGGGTGCTCCAAGGGTGTCTCCTCAACTCGAAGCACTGCATTCCCAGTGAAGTCACACTGTGAGCACATCACAGGCCATGTAACACTTTCTGGGAATCACAGGCCTTACAAAGTATCCCAATCCCTACAGACCAGTGATTATTAACCATTTATCCAATAAAAGCCTATTGCTGGGGATTAAGCCTTAAGCCAGTTGCAGGAACACGAATCATTAAAGACTTAAAGGGGCTCATGAAAACTATCTTAATAGCAGCCAGAAGGAGCACAAAGCAGGGAGAGGCTGGATCCAGGCAGGTCAGGGAGGCCTAGGAAAGCTGATCACCATATCCTGCTGCACAGAACACCCTGACATCTGCCCTTGGGCTGCATGGTGCATGCACACTGGCAAGTGTCCACTGGATAGTGGGTCAGCTGGGCTTTGGGGTCTTTGTTTACTTCCTCTGTCAAGCTGAGCCCTTCCTGGGGTGTGGACATGAGGTACCCTCAAAGCAGGAGCTCTGGGAATGATGCAGAGGTTCCCCAATGAGTGGAAAGTACACTTCAGTTTACAACGTTTCACTGGGTATTTCTTCACTGGGTATTTCTGCACTGAGGCATCACCAGAGCCTTAGAACAGCAGACTCTGAGACTCTGAGACTCTGAGAGTGTCAAGGTAGAACCAGAACTCAAATCTCATCTGAACTAGGATGTGGGTAGGCCAACATTCCTACTTCATGGATATGAAATTGACCATGGTAAGCAAGACTCTAGGTCTCCACTGTCCTGACCCAATCTTCCCAGCCTAGACTCTTACCCTTCAGGACCCAAGACAGAGCTCCTAAAGAGGAGATGGCCACCTGTCCTTGCCCAGTGAGTGTAGCTGCCTCTACCTTCTACAGGATAGCCTGTGGTAGATCTCAGTGTGATCAGTCAGACCAAAGAGGAACATGACAAGAGGCTGGCCTGGCCAAGAGAAGTAGAACGAGTGCTGGTCATCTGATTCCACTTCAAGTTGGGACAGGTCTTTCCTAAAATAAGGGGAAACACTAAAATAGTGTTGACAATGATGATGAGGATATTGCTGAGCAGAGCAGAATCTCAATTGTCAAAATAACTCTATAAAATAGGTGGTAGTAGATCCCTGTTTTATAGAAGAGGACACTGAAGGCCACAGCTCTAGAAATTAGCTGCGCAAGGACCCAGATGTCATAGGACTTCAACAAAGCATTTGAGGACACTGGGTTGAGCCACAGAATCTAGGCCTTTATCATGGCCTCGACATCAGATGAATGATGACTGTTAAGTCCTCTCAAGTTCCTACCTCAGTGTCTCCTATAAAGAAAAGAAGTGGCCTTTTTATCTCAGTAGATAAGTACAAGTTCTTGGAAAATATGGAGGTGATAAAACACTTTGAGAACATAAGCAAAATTTAAACCACAATGTCTTCTCTACAGCAATTTCCACAGGTCTAGAATTAGTATCCCACCACTAAGCAAGAGGCAGTAATACTAACACATCAAGTAACATGATAACAAATATTCCCTTTCATACCAAGAGCTCCATAATCAAGTCTTTTAAGTACCCAGAGACAATCTGAGCACTGAACTTCTGATACTGCCTAGTTGCCAAAGACCTTTGCTCTGTGGATTGCTCAAAGCAGGAGTCAGTAAAAAAGAATTTTTTTTACAAAGCTTGTTAATTGTGTTTGTTAAATCACTATAATAATTATTTTAACCCTTCCATCAAGGGTTTTTATTATCAGATCATGCAACTTTGTGCCTCTGAAAATTGTAGCTTTCTCCAAAAATAAACAAAAAGCACTCAGCACCAAAACAGCCTTTTGGTTTCTTTACAAAAAGACAGAAAGACTTGCAGAGTGTTGTTGAATATTTTGCCAGCACAATCTTATCTTCGACAGCTGCTTAAGAGGCTGACCCCAAGCAGGTCAGCATTTTTTCCACTTAGTCATGGTTTTTAATCATCTAGACAGCAGAAAAATGAGAGATCCCAACTGCAATTTGATGGGGTGGGGAAGGCGACGGAAAAAAAAGAACTTGAGTTCGACTTGCCAAGCATATGACAGGTAGAGTTGAGGCGGCAGGCCAGCCCAGCTTGCTGTTTGCCTACGGAAACTGGCAGCCAATGAAGAAATGCCCCTGTCCAAGAAAGAAATTGCTTCTGGTTAAACCTTAAAATCCAAATCCAAAGTGCCCTATCTCTCTGGACAGTAGAAAGAAAGAAGGAAGAGAGGGAAGGAAGAAAGAAGAGAAAGAGAGAGAGAGAGAGAGAGAGAGAGAGAGAGAGAGAGAGAGAGAGAGAACAACCTTTTATAGCCACCTTTTATAGCAAAGGTGCTTAATGGGGAAGCTGAGGCAGGGCAAGTCTAGAAGCATCCATAGCATCCAGCTGTGTTTCTTTTAGCCGTCTATCTTCCTCTCTCTGCCAACACTGCCCTTCACAACCAGCTGTCACACCAGGCTTCTCAGGTCGATGGTTCAGACAAGACTAATGAGCACCAAGTTCTCTCCTTCACAAATAGAATAAAATCTTGTCAATCACACATGTCAAGAACACTGTAGGTCCTACAAGTTCTCCTGTGCAGGAACAGCTGGGCTATAGCCTTGGTGAAGTGAATTTCACAGAGGACTCCTAAACAGAGCATCACTTTGCTAGAGACCCTTCCACCTCAATAAGTCCAAACATTCTGGAAACGTGTAGATTCCCTTGAAAGGTGAGGGAGCTTTCAGATGATCTAGGTCCTAGGAGACAGTCTAAGCAACATGGTTTAGATCTCAACGTGCTAGAGCTTTTAGCTGTGGAGGCCCACATGGCCCAGAATGTTCTGCTGTGATGAAAATGTTCTTCTCCAATACAGTAGCAACTAGTATGTGGCTACTAAGCACTTGAAAGGGTCCAGAATTTGCACGTGACTTAAGTAGACATAAATTTAATAAAAAGTTAGCCACTGTACTCACTACAAAATGAATTATAAAGATGATGAAAATAGTGCTTTTCTGGGGAATGGGGATACTGGATTGGCTGATATACACCAGTAGCCTAGGAACAGAGAGTTGTGGGGCTGAGGACAAGTTTCTGGAGACTGTGAATTCATCAGCAGCCTTTTTTGCTTGGGGATGAAAGTTGCCAGTGAGCCGGCTCCCATTTCAGGCACAGAGAGGAACTGAAAGACAACACCAGGCCTCTAACGGCCCCAAATTTGGAGGCCTAGCTATCAGCTGTCTGCCTCTAAGCCAGGTGACCTAAACCTGGCTGTCTCTGGGGTGGGGACAGGAGAGAGATGCCTGGCACCTCCTGTGGAAAATGTGAGCAAGTCTAGTAGGCGTGGCCCTTCCCTGCATGTGCACTGCTTGGCCATCATCTCTGACAAACACGATGGGCTGGCCACAAAGAGGGTGGAGGGCTCAGCCAGCAGCTGAGAGATGCTAATAGGGAAAGCAGACACCGGCAGGTGGGGTAGATGAAAGGTGCTTAACTGGACACAAAGGGCTAATTACCAGCTCTGCAAGCTGAGACCTTGGCAGCCTGCGCCTCTTTACTGGGGAAGAGCAGAGGGCAGAAGAGCAGGGGAGGGAAGGAGGGCAGAGGGCCTGGGAGAAATAGCTGGGCTGTGTCCCCCCAAGGCACTGTGCACAAAACCAACCTCACAGTAGTCTGTCTCTACCCGCTCTGTTTGCAGAGAGTAACAAAGGATCAACTCCAAGCCCGCTATGAAAAAAAGATCACTATTCCCACAGGTGGACCAGGAATCTGAAAGATCTGGCTTTTACCTTGCCCTCTGTCTCCTCTCTCTGTGAACTTGGTTGGGTCACTTTAACTTCTCTGAGCCCCTTGAATGAAATGAGGAAGTTGTTCGTACTCTGCAGGTTGTTGGAGATACACGGGATATCCTGAGCCAGCCTGTTGCTCTCCTCTGTAAATTTCGGTCAATACTAGTTCTGATCTTCTAGGGCTTTGGAGAAAATCAAATACAGGTATGTGTGAACGTGCTCTGGAAACCCTAAATGGCTAATGCTTGTCCTTATTAAGTAAAGTAAGGTTCCCCAAGGACCATTTAGAGTGAGGGCCTGGAAGCCAGAGGAGCATGTGAGCAGCACTCTGATCTGTGCTCACAAATCCCAGGCCAGGTTCTCTGGAGAAGGGGCTTGTGATGTCATTGCTCCCTCCCAGAGCTCCTGGCTCCCCAGGGTAAGTATTAGGCCAGATGAAATGAAAACCACTGCCCTGTCCAAGCCCCGGCCTCTCCATGGAAAGCACGGAAGCCAGAGGCCTTATACTCCAGCCTCCTGAATATACTTATACTTCAGCTCTTATACTTATACTTCTTCATACTTATACTCCTTATACTTCAGCCTCAGGAGCCTGAACCAGAAACGAGATTCCCTCCTGACCCCGAGCTTCCCAAAGCCTGGATTTCTTCATTTTCCTTGGAACAACAATAGATGCGGCCTTGTGTATTTATTCCTTGTCAGGAGGAGCTGGTCTGTAACAGTAAGACGGTCTCTCCCAGCACCCTGCCCTGGTAGAATGAACAGGCAGCAAGTAATTCAAATGAACAATATATCCTGCACTTCAGCCCCTAACAATATGTGAAGGCAGGAACTACACTGAAATTCTGGCCTCCTGTTATTTTATCATTACTTTCTTAGTATTATTTGCATCTTACTGATTTTTCAAAGTGACACTGGGCAGGGAAAACCACAAGTATTGTAGCTCCCAGAGCAGAGGGCTGCAGAGGGAGTTCAGGGAAGGATGGAGATTTCCCAGTTCTGCACTGTCTATCTCACCTCTCTCACTCTTCCCTGGATCAGGGTTATGGAACATCCAACTCACCCTGTCCTGCCCTTCCCTGGTACCTCTAATCCCACAGGGCAATTGAGTAGAGACTTGGACTTTATAACAACTCTGAACCTCCTTCCTTGGGATCAAAGATGCTTAAGAGTCTAAGCCTTGAAACTTGAAAGAAAAGGAAATCCTTGGGATAAACACCATCTTTCATAAACAACTCTCACACACCCATCCTGCAAGTCTGCAGTTCCAAATTCCAATTAATTAGTACTAATGGCTACAGATAATGGTGGACCCAGAGAATGAATGAGGGTTTTAGAATGTTGGACAATTTCCCCCCATGTCCTCTGGGGCAGTGAGAAAAAGATATAGTTACCTAGCATAGATAATTTTAAATGTCACCATCTTATCTGCATATCATCATTACTCCTTTGTTTTTTTTTAAATTTAATTTTATTTATTTTTGTATGTGTATAAATGTACTGTCTGCATGCAAGTTTGTGCACCCGTGTCGTGCGATGTCGCGGAGGTCAGAAGAGGGTGTCGGATTCCCCTGGAACTGGAGTTCTCCTGGAATTGGAGTTTCAGACGGTTCTCGGCCACCATGTAGGTGCTGGGGATCGAACTCAGGTCCTCTGTAAGAGCGGTCAGCACTCTTAACCGCTACATCTCTCCAGCCCCTATCACCATTACTCCTTTGAAAGAAGACAGCTTCCCACCTAGCTTCCGGATCTTTCTCTCTATCCTCCTCCATTGGAACAATGAAAACATCCTATGGCCCTATCTCTTCTCTCAAAATCCCACACTGATCCAGCTCCCCTTCAACCATCCCTTCCTTCTTCACTTTGGAGAAAAAAGTCTTGGGTCTTTAGCCTTGGCATCCTTGTCTGGACTTTGCTTCCTAAATTATACCTTATGGCTTCCAAACATACCCTCTGTGGAGACACTCTTTCAGGTCTAACTAGGACAACCTTGCAGCCTTGTCACATGGCCTTTGCTTGGTTTTCAGTCACAACCACTCATGCAGCACATTACCAGGTCAACTCACCTTGTTAAAAGAGTGAGTTATAAGTTAACTATAACTTATAATCATCTTTCTTTAACTCAGAAAAAAGGTGCCACCCATAAGCCCCTCCAACAAAAACTACCTGATAGTTAAAGGCTCCTGGAGGTCTGGTATGGTGTCAAATACCTTTAATCTCAACACTCAGTGCAGATGCAGGCAGATCTCTATGAGTTCAAGGTTAGCCTAGTATATGTAGTGGGTTCTAGGCTAGCCAGGCTACATGGTGAGACCCTGGCTCAAAATAACAACAACATCGACAACAATCACCAAAACAGAACAAACAACAAAAAAGACTCCTGGAGACTTAGTTGACTACAAGGTAGCACTTGTCATAAGAACTGAAGCAAGCAGGGCTGATTCTGCAAGTACACCCAGCTCACTAGCTGGTGGTCCTACTATGTGCTGGTGGTCCTACTATGTATGTTGTTATCAGACATAACCTGTTCAGTATGAGAAGCCACTTTTAAAGCTTAAATCCTATGTTCCTTTCAAGGAGGGAGCACAGATGGAGTGAAGACATTTTCAGTAATGCTCAGATGTCATTTGCTTTTTTCACAGTGTTGACAATTGCATTAATGATATAAAAAGCCACAGTGATTAAAGCTGCTGGCACCTTCACAAGAATGAACACAATGGTTGAAAATGTGGACTTGTCATCACCGTATCATCCATCACCTCACATGATTAAAACAAGGACAAACAACAGCCTTTTGTGTCCTTAATGAAAGCAGTAAAAACAATGTTCATTAAATACTGATGCTCAAATCATGTTTGGGATGTTGAACCAGAAAAGTCAAAGTAAAGCATTCCTGCTGGTACCAGAGTATCCCTAAGAAAAGCACTGAGTGGAGGAGTTGCCAGATAAACTAGCCACTTTTTCAATGGACCACCATACTTGAAAGAATGACTGAACAACAAACTGTGATTATTCCAACATGGCAAATTTCTCAAACATGAGCAAAATGAACCTGTCACTTTAAGGAAAAATGACTGATAGCTAAGTGAAAAATTAGAAATTTGGAAAACTTATATCAGCTACCATGAGCTTGACAGGTTCCTAGCACTTGCTGATGAGACCAGTGGAGATATTAACAAACATGTTTTTTTGATATTATATCATGAAATGTGTCACCATTTGGAAGATATGAATAACTCATTTTCCAAATCGTTGGTGTAATACCCTACAAAACTGAACTTGGGTAAAAGATTCAACCAAATAGAAGCCAGACTAATGAATTTTAATGTAAAAGTACAAAAACTCCACTCATGAGGTTTCACTAGAAACCACATAACACTTAAACAGCTGCACTTGTTTCTGAGTGTGGTAGTACATCATGCCTGTAATCCCAGCCCTTGGGGGTTAGAGGCAAGGAGGACTTGGGGGTTCAAGGTCACCTTGAACACAGCAAGCTGGAAGACAGCCTAGGCTACTTGCGGTCTTTCTCAAAAGAAAAGAGAAGGGGAGGAGAAAAGGAAAGAAAGGGAAATAAAAGAAAACTACCAATTGCTAGGTTTGATGATATACCAAAAAAAAAAGTTGTGAAAATATTTCTCCCCTTTTTAACTACATATTCTGCATAAGCCAGATTTTACCCACCAACTTCAGCCAACACGTATGGCCACAAATTCACTCATGGGACACACACATGAGAATCTTACCATTTTCCATTAAAACAAACATGAAAGATTTTAAAATGTAAAACAATGCTTTTCTTTTTACTAAGCTTTTTCTGTTTTGGAAAATATAGTTTTTTAATGACTATTATTTGTATCAGCATATAATTACTTCATTGTTATTCTAAATAAACCAAGAAGTAAAAATTGAAAAAATCTGTTTTAATTTCTAAAACAATAAATATAAAGACATAATGCACATAAACAAAAGCTCATAAATTGTAAACGTTTTTTTAAAAGTATAAAAAGGACTGGAACCAAAAGTTTAGAACTGTTGGCCTAGAGAAAAAAAAGAGTTAGTCAGGCTGAAAGAACATGTGCTTTAATATTGGAGAAGTCTTGAGGGGAACGTAAAAGGTGCCTTCAAGGGGCTGGAGCGATGGCCTAGCGGTTGAGAGCGCCGACCGCTCTTGCAGAGGACCCGGGTTCGATCCCCAGCACCCACATGGCGGCCGAGAGCCGTCTGAAACTCCAATTCCAGGAGAACTCCAGTTCCAGGGGAGTCCGACGCCCTCTTCTGACCTCCGCGGCATTGCACGTCACGGGTGCACAGACTTGCATGCAGACAATACATTCATACACATATGGAAATAAAAAAAAAATAAAATAAAAAATAAATAAATAAATAAATAAATAAATAAATAAATAAAAAAGGTGCCTTCAAATATCCCAAAGGCTGATATGAGGAAGACAGAGCAAGGTTTTCAATCCTACATGAAGAGCTAGTACCAGGAAGGCTTTATGCCATTATTCAATGATCAAAAGTAATGGAAATTGGGCTAGAGAGATAGCTCAGCAGTTAAGAGGACTGACTGCTCTTCCAGAGGACCCAGGTTCAGCTCTCAGCATCCACAGGGCAGTTGACAACCATTCATACTACAGTTCCAGGGGATCCAATGCCTTCTTCTGACCTCTGCAGGCATTGCATGGCATGGGTACAGTTACATACATGCAAGCAAAACAGTGATATACATAAAATAAAAATTAAAAAGGAGATTAACTCTCACTATGGAGGAGGAAATCAAGGGCCACAGTGGTAACATGAGTTGCCTAAGGTGGCACAGATTGCAAAACCTGGATTAGAAACCTCTTCATTTCTCTTAGTTGCGAGGTTCTGAGCTCTGTGTTCCTGGTGGTATCCAAAGAACCCCCAGGTGGTCCACTATCATTCTGCTTTCAAGGAGATCCCATGTCAAGATGACTGGTTCAATCTCAAATTTGACTCAAGTACTACAGTGCCACAGCTCTGAGTTGGGAATGGGGGTGGGGAGGGGAGTAAGGAGGTATGTACCTAAGGCTTACACTTTATGTGTGTATAATCACAATGAATTTTGAACAACTGTACCTCCTCCATCACTTAAAATTCCTGCTGTATCATAAATATTAATACATTAAACCAAGACATAGGGACTGCTTTTTAGAATGTACTCAGCAGAAAGTTCAGTATGGCAGTGCATACTTATCTAATTGTAGCACTCAGGAAGCTGAGGCAAAGAGAGCCATCAAGAGTTCAAGGCCAGCCGGAGTTATATAGTGAGTTATAGGCCACTCTGAGCTACATAGTGAAACTTTGTCTCAAAAACACCATACAAAGAAAAAGTATACTCGGTGGATTCTGAAAGCTATAGCAATTTGATATCAACCACTGCCCACTAAAACACTCATAAATAAGCTCTAAAGTCAAATCTTACAGTATTCCTTTTTCTATTTGAAATTGTGCTTCTATTCTATTTATATACAGAATTTATTCCTGTCTTTAAAGATAATGTCTCACTGTAGAGGCCAGGCTGCCTTGGAACTCACTGTCTACCCCAGGCTGGCTCAAACTCATGATATTATACTTCAGCCTTCTGAGTGCTGAGATTACAGGGATGTGCCACCACGCCTGACTGAATATTTTCTTAATATGTTTTTATATTTGCAAGGCTCTAGCCATTAGTTTTCATACTTTCTCCAAAAGAAGATATATTATATATAGAAATTGACATTTTAAAGTGTCCTGTGACCTTAAGGTTTTTAAATTTAAAAAAATCTATATTGGCTCAATATAGCTATTAGTACCTAACTGATGAATATTTCACAACTAATTATTAAACACAAAAGTTCATTTTTATCAGCTGAATTTCTTACTATGAAGGACAATTAAGAAATCTTGGGCTCCCTGGGTCTATTTGTTTGATGCCCTTAGTTTCTACCCAGGGAAGGTACCTGGTAAGTATCAACAGGGTGGTGGTCTGTCCTCCTCTCTGAAGAAGACAGACAGAAAGGTAGGAAAAGAAAGCTGGCAAGCCATACCTTGGGAACTGCAATTTAAGCTACAGAAGGAAGCTGACGGCGAGAGGGCACCGCTTTTCTCACACACTGCCTTTTGTCGGGTCCCCTGGAAACTTTCTGTGAACCCTTGGGGCAGCTGTCTTCCTGTTTTAACACTGTGTTAAAATGTGAAGTAGTGTATACACAAAGCATTATTAAGAAGTAATTTGGCATGAAACTCTACAGAACTGAAGTGCCAAGGAAAATACCCGGGAAGCATCCGGATATGATGAACACCACATTTTGGAAGGCAAACAGCAAAGGAATACAGAAATCACAATTGATATTAACTGTGATTATGAATGCATCTAAGGGACTTTTCAACTTGTGAAGAAAACAAATTCCTTTATGGCCAGCATCATTGACGGCCCTGGAAAGAATCTTGCAGTGAAATTTCACACTCATGGGAACCTGTGTGTGCCCCCTTCATGGTACCACCTTCACTGCTTTCTGTCATATCCATGCCTGTCATACTCTTTCATGACTCACTGGCTTAAAACGTATTTGCATAAAAATCAAGCTCTGCCAGGGCATGGTGGCGCCTTTAATCCTAGCACTCCGGAGGGAGAGGCAGGCCGATCTTTGTGAGTTCAAGGCCACACTGGTATACAGAGTGAGTTCCAGGAAAGCTGGTGCTACAGGGAGACCCTGTCTTGAAAGGACCAAAAAAAAAAAAAAAAAAAAAAAATTCAAGCTCAACAGTATATAAGTAGAAAACTAGCCTGTGCCATAGGCAGTAACCATGAAAAGCACATTTTCATAAACCACCAGGAATATGTGGACTCTATTCAAATACTGGCCTAGGCTGTTATATGTACCAGGAGTCTTGTAGGCCTCTTGGGTAGAAGGTTCTTGAGTGCTGGATGCAAGGTGCTCATTGAATTTAGATATCCTTCGAAAAACCCAGTCCATCCTAAATTCCAGAAAATTAAAGTGTTTCAACCAGGAACCCACTGTGAGGCAGACTTAGGAACATGAAAATGGTTCTTAAGACTAAGTATGCCTTTGGCTAAACTTGTGGGTTTCTAAGCCAAAGGAATTCACTGGTCTTTTCAAGGCTACATAATATGTCAATGTTATTAACAAAGTAAGAGAGATAGGTAGAAAGATAGCCAATCTATACACATTTACAATCTAGAGACTATGCAATTGTACCTGCTATGGGCCAAGCACATAAGCACTACCTACTTTTCAGTACCGGCTCAATATTGCTCAAACACTATTAATCATTATCATCATGTGTGATGAAGATGTACAACATCTGAACAAAATAAAATCTTCAAATGCCTTTCTGACTCCATCCCAGAGTTCCTCCATTATCCTATTGCTATAGAACTACAGCCCTGAGATGTTGCTATTTGCTTTCCATGCTGGGAGATTACATTTTGATAAACTCTTTCATTTATACTGCTTCTAAGGTAATATATAATCAAGAGGCTTAATGTTGTCGAATCTCTTTGAATCAGTAGTAGTTCTATTTCCAGGAATTTATTCTGGAAAATCTGTTTTCTAAATCAGGCCTGTACAGAGATTTACGTAAAAATGATGTTCAGAACAGTGTTCTTTATAAGAACAAAATATGCCACAACCTAAACATTTGGCACTAAGAAGTGGTACATACAAAATGAAATACTGTTTTATGAAGAAATCCAAATGATAAGAACATAGTCATAATGTTATAGTAAATGAAAACAGCATTTGCTACAGCATAGGAAAATGTACATCAAAAAATATTGAAAGTAAACATGCCAAAATATCTCAGTGGTAGGACTATGAACAGGTTTTTTTCTCTTTGTTCTAATCTGTTTTGCTATACTCTCTGAAAGATAAATATTGCTGTGGAAATGTAAATATATACATACATCCACACTTTCACCTTTTGACTCAGAAATCTTACTCCTATGAAATACTATAAATTATGCATGAAGATTTATATTAAAAAGTTAATGTAAACATCATATTACTTATGAGAAAAGAATGGCCTAAATTTTTCAACAATTAGACAATGGTGAAACAAATTACCATCTAATTTTATGATATAATGTTAGATCTTCCTAAGGGTGAGGGTACAGCTGTAATTCTAGCACTAGGGAGGCTGACACAGGAGAATTGCTCATAGTTCAAGGATGGGCCAGGCTATCTGGTGAATATAAGGCCAGCCTGGGCAACTTAAGGAAAACCTATCTGAAAACAAAAATTAAAAGAGTGCTGGGCTTGTAGCTCAATGGCAAAGTACTTGCCTAACAGTCATAGGGCCCGGGATTCAACGCCTAGTACCAGAAATCAAAGACAGTTTTACATTATTTTGAATGTAACTGTAGGTGACAACAAAATGCTGGTGACAGATGTTGCTATTTTTTTCTCACCCTCTCCAAATGTGTCACCATGAAGGGAACTTCCTGGGGGTCTCAGTCCACTCAGGCTACTGTCACTGAAGGGCCTGAGCTCCGTGGCCCATATACAACTAGGATTTGTCTCCACTTCTTTTTTTTATTGTATATATATATATATTTGTACAAGAAGATGTTGCTATTTTAAAATGCACACCAGGGGATAGAGAGATGGCTCAGAAGTTAAGAGAACTGACTGCTCTTGCAGAGGACCTGGGTTTGATTCCCAGCACCTACATGGTGGCTAATAGCCATTCATAGCTCCAGTTCCAGAGGATTTGACCACTGTCAGCACTGGACAACAGGGGCGCATTTACATACGTGCAGGCAACATATTCATACACATAAAGTAAAAATGAAAGTAACATAAAAATTTAAACTTAAAATGTAGGGCTGGAGAGTTGGCTCATCGGTTAAGAACACTGACTACCACTGCAGAGGACCCGAGTTCCATTCCTAGCCCTCACATGGCAGCTAACAACCGTCCTAACTCCAGTTCCAGGGGATCTGATACTGTCTTCCGGCCTCCACTGGCATTGGATGGCATGCACTTACACACATGCAGGCAATACACTCATACACATAAGATAAAAATAAAAAATTAAAATGGAGACCATAATGAAGTATAACTTTGACTGCATGAAGTTATATAGGCACAGTGGGAGAGAAGGCAGAAGATACAAGATTATGATTTATAAATTATGATTTATGTGTGGGAAAAGTATAGCAATTGGAAAAAAATTTAAAAAGAAAAATGAAAATTTCAGAGTAGGCACTGGAATTTGAAAAGCATAAGAATTAAAAACACAGCCTTTGTCAAAGAAAACAGGAAGTGACTGACAAGAAGGGAGGGTAAAACTTTCCTATAACTACAACACTCTAATTGGAAAAAAAAAAAAAAAAAAAGAACCCGCTACTGTAAAAACATTCTGCTGTCTTGGCTGTATGGTAGAGTGGGAGTGTGTTCACAACTGTGAAGGTTGTACTTGCTCTGTCTAAGATCACCTTACACTTTACATTCTCCAAACTAAAGGCAGAAGATGAATTCAAGGTACGTGGACAACCATCTCCACAATGAACTTTGTAATGCCCTCTGCTCAGGGCCATGCTACTTCACATAAAAGATCTAGAACTTTCTTTTCCATTGTCTCCAATGAAATCCCTAGCGAAGAAGTACACTGCTCCACAGTTTCGGCTAAATGCTTGGGGGCCTGTACGGCCAGGCCTCCTGAACATAAGCTGCTCTGGTGCAAGGTGAGGCAGTCCGGCGGGAGGGGCTGCCATAGTCCTCCTGATGTCACAGTACGAACTCAACAACTGTGGAGAATGTTTAGGCAGATTCACATTATTTCTAAGATGGGTTTGTGCAGCGAGAGGCCATCTGCAACGGACAAATAGAGCAGCACAGCTCAGGATTTGATTGACTAACGGATAGAGATCCTTGCTGAGGCCGGGAAGGGCAGGTGGCCGGGCGAGACACCAGCAAAGGCAGCACTGTGCCAACTACACTGGAAAGAAAGGCAGTTCCAGCACACCATGGCCCTGTGTGAATGAGAGCCTGTCTTCATATCCTCTAAGGATTATTTCAGATTCAGGTCTGAAAGATCATCTCAGGACATTCGCCAGACACCCAGGAATAGCTTTTGGCTTTGGTCATAAGATTTCGCCACCCAAACACATCCCTTCCCCTCACAGTATACTACAGTCCTCCTTTTCTACCTAATGTGAGAGACTGGGTTGATTGTAAGAAAACGCTGATCCTGTTAAAAACCTCGCCATGTGATTGCCAAGGTAAAGCCCATGAGAGGGAAAGAGAGAGTCACAATCCTTCACTCAGTACTCATTAAGTGACTATTTGTAGGACCCTGGGCCCAAGACTGTAGGAACAAAGAACAGTCTAAGACATAGCCTCTGGGTCTGCAGCACGCCGAACACATGGCCACTGGGAGAGGGAGGCATCAGGCCCAACACAGGCCTTTTGAGAGCAGCCAGTTGTATAGATCCAGTGTGCAGCAGGCTGGCTGAGGGTGAAGAAACCTTGCTGTCTCCATGGCCAGGCACAGACCTGCTGTCTCCATGGCCAGGCACAGACCTGCTGTTGTGCCCAGGAGAGTAGGGGAGAGGCCAAAGTCTCTCATGAGAACAAGTCCAGCCTTCTGCAGGCCCTACTCCAAGCCTGCTGCAGCAGAGAGGGCGACATTTAAGTCTAGGCTTCTAGCAAAGAAGGGAAGGTGCTAGACTTTCCTACAAAGTGGATTTGCAGTGAAAAGGTGGGTGATAGCTTAGAAAGAGCCAGTGCCACTCAGGGAAGCTGGTTCCTAGTGACCATGACTTCCTGTTGTACATCCCATCACTGTGAGAGAAATGGAGAGGGAAGAGTCAGAGAAAGGAAACTTGCCATAATCCTTGGGCTCGTGTTGCGTCCCTGGCTGACCATCTTTGGCCATGGGCTTTTAGAATTTTTAGCTTTACATCTCTCCAGGGACAACTGAGGCTTTTTAAAGTCCAATGTTATGAAAGATGATTTCCTGGTGATCACGGGACTTGAATGTAGCCACTCAATTGGGTGTCTCAAACTCTGGGGGACATGTAGGGACACCACCTGGGATGACCAATGAGACAGAAGAGTTGAGGACAAAAGTGAATCTGACAAGCTATACCCAGAGTGCCCTCATGATGGGGGATTGTGAGGGACAGAAGAAGGATGGTGAGCAGAAACCTTCCTGGGGTCCTAAGCCAAGGATGAAGTATAATGAACCCATTCTTCAATCCAATGCATGTCTCTGCATGGAGCAGAGAGGGATTTAAAGAGCCTAAGGAAGAATAATGAACTCAGATGCTGGTCCAGGTGTTTCCTTACACAGGAAAGCCAGGCTCAGGAGGTCTTTCTAAAGATGAACTCCCCAGAGATGTGAACCAAGTTTGTGTACCATTGCCTGGCTTCACTGATAACTCCTAACACATTCTTTTTTTTAATCTTTTTTAATATATATTTTGTACAAGATTATCAAATCTAGACCCGTGTTTCTGCCCATTCCCCCACCCCGCCAGAGCTCATGCATTCTGCCAAACATGCTTTTCATCTCTTTCTCAGTCTTTCTCAATATTCTCCATGAGGAAGTTGACTGTTTTGAGAAGTTCACTCTTTCAGTCAGTTCTTTGATGCAGTGCTTTCTGTTGTTGTTCTAACACATTCTTTAAGGAGCTATTGACCTTGCAAAGGACCAAGGTGGCAGAAAAAGTAGTTGGGTGTGGCTGCACCCCAAGGCTCTGCTCCAGAGGCTGGTTCTTAGCTTCCTTAAGTCTTTCTGACCTCTCTCCAGGGCAGAGCTATTACTGAGGCTCTGGGCCTGTGAGAAACAAACACTAAGTGGAGGCAACAAACGTCAGTCCACCTCTATCCCTCTTTTTACCCCTGGGGAAGATGTGAGAAGCTCTGAGCTCTCTAGATCAAAAGGAGGACATAGAGCCTAGGAACACTGGGTTATGTGAAGACATTGCTCCTTCTGGTGTCAGAATGCCCTCCGGAGAAGGAAGACCATATCCCTGCCTGAGATATGTCCAACAGCAGGTAAGCATGACCAAGAGTACTTAGCAACAGGGGTACTGAGGACAACTGGGATACCGAGGACAACTGGTCAAAGATGTGCTGTACACTCATCGGAGAGGCATTTTATGAGCCTAGGCAGGGTCTGGGGTTGTAGTTTAGTTGCCTGGTATGTATGATGGCCTGGGTTCAATCTCTAGCACCACAAAAACCAGGCATACTGGCACACGTCTATAATCTCAGCTCTCAGGAGGCAGGGGCAAGAGGATCAGAAGCTCAAAGTCATTCTCTAAGGATTCTATTTATTTATTTATTTATTTATTTTTTGTATGTGTATGAATGTACTGTCTGCATGTAGGTCTGTGCACCTGTGTTGTGCAATGCTGCAGAGGTCAGAAGAGGGCATCGGATTCCCCTGGAACTGGAGTTCTCCTGGAATTGGAGTTACAGATGGTTCTAAGCCGCCGTGTGGGTGCTGGGGATCGAACCGGGGTCCTCTGTAACAGCAGTCGGTGCTCTTAACCGCTAGGCCATCTCTCCAGCCCCTCTCTAAGGATTCTAGGCCACTCTGAGATAGAGACCCTGTCTGTGAATGAATATATAAATGAAAAGAGGCTAGGGAAAGACAAAGGTATCGGACTTTGTCCCAATGTTGAGGAAGAAACAGGTGTAAATGTAAAGGTACCATATAGCTAGCTATGTATAGACCTAAGCATGGTGACAAAAATGTGACAGCTTTTGTACACTGTGTCTGGAGAAGTTACAGGGGCAAGGGCAGAATGCCAACGCCCCTTCGGAGTTCACCAATGTAAGAGCTTGCAGGCAAACCACTAGAGCCCTTCTTCATACAGAGCACTGGCCAATTTAGGGGACCCTCAGAGAGAGACACATTCCCAAATAACACATTGTTAGAGTCATGGGGCCATGGAAAGAGCAGGCTCCACAATCATCCAATAACTGTCCTGTGCTGGATAGCAAACATTCCTGTCCCACATGCTGGTGACTGACTGGGAAACCCACAGACATAGCACTGAGAGGGAGGCACAATCCTCTAGGACATAAATATCTGCATGAGACCCTCCCACACAGCTCTGAGAGCTGGCTGCCACCTACAGACCCAGCAAAATGTACTAGACTTTCTAGTAACCACTTACTCACCTACCCCATGGGGTGTCATAATTCCTGCCAAATAATGTGAAAACACGGGTTTCACTTATTTGAATGGCTCTCCAAATACATGTTAAGACAAAACGAGGTACTGGCTTCAGATTTTTATACATACTCACAAAACGGCATGAACTTAGGGCTAGGGATGTGGGTCACTTGGTAGAGTGCCTCCCTAGTGTGCACGAGGCCCTGTGTTCCATCCCCAGCACTCCATAAGGTGGACATGGTGATGTGTACCTCTGATCCCAGAATTTGAGAGACAGATCAGGAGTTCAAAGCCATCTTTGACTAGCCTGGGATACATGAGACCCTGTCTCAAACAAAACAAGATAAAAATATTATGAATGTCTAAACTAGAATAGAAGGTCTACCCTGAATCCTTCAGGGATATAGATCCAGCCATTTATCTGGATCCTGAAAAGCCGTGGGCCTGGCAAGACCTTCAGAGGCTAGAGCAGAGATGAAGGCGGCTAGCTTTCAAACCAGGAGACCCTTTCCTTTAGCATCTACCTGCTCTGTGGGCTTGTGCCTGCAGCCGAATGGGGAAAAGGTGATGGCCAAAGGGCACACGGTTGATAGCAAGGTATGCCGTGCCCTTGAGTCTTGAGCAATGGGAAGGTAACCCAGGGACCATGTTCTGAAAACCAGATGTTGAAAGAATGGTCACATCTAATACAGAGAAATCAGGAAAGCTTCATTCTGGTTGAGTCTGGAAGGCGGGAGATGAATGATGAAGTCCAAATGGCTCCTTTTGTGATGACCTTGTTTCAAGGTCAAATTATAAGCCTGAGATTCTGGTTTATCTGCCAAGTCAGGATTGATGTCTCTTGCCCCCACTCTGTTCCTTGGAAAAGCAGGTCTCAGTAAAAGCTACATACTATTATTATCCTCAGGAGTAAAGCCAAGAACAGAGCACCGAGTTCCCATCCCCAGCGCCAAGCACACAGGGTCACAGGTCTGGCCAAGAGCCAGGCCCAGCCAATCCTTCAGGGCATCGGTGGGAATGCTTTTCATTGGATGGTGCCCACTTTGAGGGGACCCAGAGAGTATCCATCATCTGTCAGCTGCTGGACCAACTCATCACAGAGTGACACATAAGCATAAACTGAGCCAAGGGGTACACAAAACGGCAATAAAATTACACAAGAGATGGAGTTGCCCCTCAGGGTTCTGGTTTTCTTTCAAACCCCAGCCTACTGACTTCTCCACTTCATGCCATCTCAGATCCAGTCAGATTTCATCATTGGTTTCCATACCTGGATTGGCCAGGCTACCTATGTCCCAGACATACATGTGGATGCTGATTCCCCATATAAGCCCCAGGGCCTGGACATAGCAACAACATCACATCAGGTTATGCACCAAAAGTGCCCAGTAAATATTGCTTGGATAAACACCATGATCTTTCCCCTTCTCTTCACCAGACAACCAAAAGCCCTTTCTGAAATCATCTGTGACAAAAGCGGTTTGCAGTTCCTGGTTATCTGGCCACTAGGCAGTGATCTCTACTCAGGGGGTGGAGGTGGATTTCCTCGAGGCTGTGAATACGAGACCCTCGGTGCAGAGATTCAGGGAAGGAAGACTTGAAGGTATTTTTCTCAAGCAGTGTCCAAATATCACAGGAACCCAGAAATGGTTTTATTTTTTTCCGGGCGCCGCAGTCCTGATTTAGCCATCCTTGCTCGGGATGGCGGCACCTTCCATGGCCACCTGTGCTAAGGCTCAGAACTAACAGGATGCCCTCAAAAGTTTGCAGGGCTGAGACTTCCTGGGCTCTTTGGTCTGGAACATGTTTAAAAGGAAAATAGAGAAAGCACATACAAAACATACTGATGATTATGTTTGCAAAGGTTCTGTGATGGAAATCTACAACCCGGAACTGAAAGACACCTTTCACCTGGAACCACTAAGATATTCAGTCTGACTGGAGGCTTGGAAACTGGTATCCAAAACCACACAGGCAGGTGGGTAAGAAAACTCAGCACCTCCCACCTGGCCATGGGGCCCTCCACCACCTTCCTCAATCCCTTTCTAGGCCCCTCACCCCTGCAGGCCAATGGGTTCCTTACTTTCAGCCAGTAAGTGCAGCCTGATATATTAACACAAAACAAAAGGGCCTCCTTGAATCTCCCAAGCGTGTCTGAAGTCAGGTTGCCACCCCAGCTCTCCTCCTGGCTCTCTTCGATTGTTCTCCTCCCATTGCATGTCACCTACCCCAGCTTTTCTATTTGCTTCATTCTTTACAAAACAAGTGTCCTTAGAGCAGCTTTAAGGACTAACCAGCTGGAGTATGTCTAGACTCAAGCCAGAACCAGCCCAAGCTGATACACAGGATCTGTCTGTCATATGATAAAAACCTTAGGGACAGAGCTCCAAATCCCCAGCTACAGCTGGGCCAGCTTCTCGGTGTAAAGTGGAGGGGCATTCCCCTAGGATCTATGGTGAAGGCTGCATAAAGTAATGTGTGCAAATTGCTTGGTACTTCAGGCCCCATTCATCTTGCCTGGGCCAGTCCCTCTACACAAGATCCCTAGCCTCAAAGTCTCCCCTGACAGACATTTCCCTCCTCCGAATTCAGCAATCTAGGGACTCTCTTTGATGATCTAAAACCTGAAGTGCTCTGTCTGCTGCTGGCTGAGCATGCTAAGGCCAGCCTTTCGTCATGTCAAAGCTTCACCACACAGAAAGAGCACTGGCTAAGTGTGTGGAGGATCTCTCCACTCTGTTTATAGGGTTCATGTACATTTTATCTCCACTAGACCGGATGACCTCTAAGCTGCATTCCAGCAACAGTATCCCTGAGATAGCTTCCTCTTCAGCTCTGAGTAGTTTGAACCTGAACTCTAAATCAGCCAGTCAATCATCACCCTGAGGAGACACGCAGCCACTCTCCCTCCAGTCCACCTTTCCTCCTGAGCTTTCTCCTAGCTGTGTTTCTACTGCCCAAGACCTAGCTGGGAAGAAAGTTCTGCTGTTATTGGGAGAGTTCCAGAGTCAGGATGGCTAGTTAACGATGCTGGTTAGTGCTTGTTGAACCCTTAGGGGTCTCAAGCACTAAGAATTCCCTAAACCCACCCTCTATGTTAAATTTTCATCAAAATCCTATCAGATGAGAACCTTTGTTGCCCCATTTTACAAATTAAGAAACTGAGGCTTGGGCTGGAGAGATGGCCTAGTGGTTAAGAGCGCCAACTGCTCTTGCAGAGGACCCGGGTTCGATCCCCAGCACCCACGGCTGAGAACCGTCTTTAACTCTAGTTCCAGGGGAATCTGACACCCTCTTCTGATCTCTGAGGCACTGCATGACACGGGTGCACAAACCTACATGCAAACAGTACATTCATACACATACGAAAATAAATAAATAAAAAAAGAAACTGAGACTTACTGGCAGTCCAAGACTTCTCTAAGGTGACAGAGATCTTACAGGTGATACTGTGATCCCAAACGTAGTCTAACTCTAGTTCCAGCAAAACCCACTAGGATCCAAGGACTTTGAACTCACCTGATAGGAAAGGCCATCCTTCCGGGGGCTGAGGCCAATCTCTTCCATGGATGGAGTGTTCATCATCACCTCAGTCATTTCGGCTGATCTCAGATAGTCAGAGCTGTGGAGAAAGCAGACCAAAGTGAACATATGCAACATCCTTGCACAGTCCTCTTCTCGGTGGCTTGAGACACTGAAAACAGGATGAGAGCTGCTCACACGGCTCAGAGCAAAACGAGCTCACCACCACCTCCCCCAGCCATCAGCCCTCAGCACTAGGACCCTTATCCACACGGACCAACGGGGCCCACTTTCTGCAAATTCTCCTTCCACCTTCCCCTGTGCACCATAACAGCCCCTCCACCCTTATACACAAGGAAACCTTGGGTTTTCTTTTAAATGAACTAGAAACACACACACACACACACACACACACACACACCAGGAGGCAGTTGAGTCTGTGTATCTATATGAAACCAATTCAGCCAGGTATCCCCTCACCCTTCCACCTAAGAATAAAAGTAATCTGCCCATGAATTTCCAACAGAGAACTGCACAGTAGTATTACATAATAACAATAACAGGCCAGCCTCAGGGAGACAAAGTCCAATCATGCTGCCTTCTTAACTGTCTCTGTCTGTCTGGTCCTTTAGGCAAAATGTCCCACTTAAAACCCCAAGGGGTCAGCTTTTATGAAAGCCTCACATCTGCCATCCAATCCCCTTCTGCAACCCTAGCAGCAGCTGCTACAAGTTCACAGCATAAAAACATCCCCTGGATTAAAAGCCTTAAGGACACCCAGACTCTGATTGCAAGGAAATTTCCAGAGGGGCCAAGTTGGCCCACCAATGGCTGACATGTGAAAGTGCTTTGTACACTCTAAGCAGGGTACAAATGCTCCATTATCCTTGCACAAGCCTCGGGCATACAGAGTCCTGTTTGCATAGAGCCAAACAACATACCAAATCCCGGTACCCAGGACACAACACCCAGTATTTTCACCATAATGCCTATATATATGGTTTAAAAAAGAAAAAGGCAGGCTTTAGAGAGACTGTGTCTAAAAAAACAGGAAGACCAGACTTCTCTTCATATTTTTGGATACCAGGTAGCCTAGAAATGGTATTTGGCCTTGGAAACAGATGGAATAGTTTCTGCAAGCCTTCACTGCTTAAGAGCTATGTGATCTTGAACAAGTCACAGAAGCTCTCTAAGCTACAGGTGCCCTATTTGTTACCAAGATGCTAATAATGCATGTCTCATGATTATGTCTGGAGGAAAAATGTTGTGGACTACTGAGGAAGTGCCGATTAATAAAAATAACCCTAAACATTAATGGGTAGGGGAGGTAAGATCCCTGAGGGATCCTAACGTCCACATCTATGTTGCTAAATTTTGAACATTTGGAGACACAAAGCCTTCACCAGCCTTCCAAGCCTCTCCCTTAAGGCACCTGACAAGCTTGTACGTGAGGGGTACACACGCCTCAGGTATGGGGGAATTTGCTTTGTTTTGACAGTCGGTGGCCTCTCTAATCAAAGCCAAGCTAGTACATGGGGTGTGGTGGGGGGAGACTAAGAGAGGATGGAGTTGGGGCAAATTTAGGATCAGGAGCCAAGACTTTCAAAGGCAACCTCTCTTCTGGAAAAGCTGCCACTAACTCCCAAAGAAAGGGGTCAGAGGAGCATCCGCGTGACTGTCTCAAGGGTTTTCGCGTTCCATTCTCTCTTAGAACTGTGGCCGCGGGCCCAAAAAGTTGAAGCAAGAAACGTGAACTTTCCGAGTTCCTGGGATAGGCAAGACAGCACCCCCCCCAGGACAGAGCCCATTTTCCCGGAGCTCTGACCTGCCCTCGACCTGGGGCGGGTCTGTCCGCCCGCACCTGCCAGCGCGCTCCTGGACCAAGGCTCTGGTTCTGCTCCCCAGTAACGCCCCTCCTCAACCCCACAGGAAGGAAGAAGCAGAAGGAGCGCACCTCCCAGCAGCGAGGGGCCTCTCCCCGCATCCTTTCAGCTCAGATCCTCCCGCAGATCCCCCACTGGGCGGGGGTAAACCTCTGTCGCCCCCCACTCGGTTGCGCCCGGCTTCTTCCAGCCCGGCACGGGGAGGGCGGCTCCTCCCCAGCCCGGCTCCCACAAAGGCACATCGGGTTTTAGGCTACGGGAGGGCAGGGGTTGAGAGGGTGCGGCGTGGGCCCCCGTGCTGTGCTCGCGCGTGCGGAGAGCGTCTCCCCCACGCCCCGGGGCTCCGCTCGGCCACTGCGGCCGCCTCGACGCCGAGACGTGCTTGCAAACAAAAAGGAAAAGGGAAGGGGCGCGGGAGCTGGAGACCCCTGCGCCGGGCGGGACGCCGCCTCCTGCAGCCCTCCGCAGAGAGGATCTTTACCGGGGTTCAGGCGGGATCCCCGCTTTCCCGCACCCACCACCACCATATCCACACCCTCCCGCGCCACTTCAGTGAAGGTTCCGAGTTCACTTCCTTTGTCTGGATGCTCTGGGCACCTCCTCCCCCAGCCTCGCTTGGCAACCTTGACGTTGACTCCTGCACGGGCTCGGGCGCCGGGCGTCCGCGCCCCTCCACGGCCTCGCGCCGGGAGCCGGCACCAGGCGGCCGCAGCCACTGCCGCAGGCGTAGGATACTCACCAGTGAATGGGGAAATACACAGACATGAAGTCCTAGGGGACGCTGACCCACGCCCTTGCGATTTAAAGAACGGTCGCTGCGTCCCGAGCGAGGATGACACGGGCGCACGGGAGGGAGGCGGGCAGCCGAGCGGGACTGCGGCCGCTCGCCGTCCGCTTTCCGAGACAACCTGGCCACCAGCGGCGTTGGTCGGCGGCGCAGACCGAGCTCCCCGCTCCGCCGAGCTCCGGGTCCCACAAAGAGCCCGGGAAGCCGGGTTTATAGGGGCGGGGGCGGGGCTTGCTGCGGAGCGGCCCCGCCCCCTCGCCCACTCCGAGAATAACGTCACCAAAATCATGAATGGCCTCAGCGCTGGCCGCTCCTGCGGGCGGCGGCTCGCTGCAGCTCCGAGCCGGCCCCCTCCCCACGCACACGCGCACACGCGCACCCGGCGGAGTTCAATGTCAACGCCGCGTCCGGACGGCAACCCGATGGCGTCCGCAGTCCCCTCCCCACGCACACCCGGGGACTCCAAAGGTGGCAGGGGCGGGTGGGCGTGAGGAAGGCGTCAGGGCCCACGCGGGACGTGACAGCTCAGTGGACAGCGACGCGGCCAGCCGGGGGAGGGCGCCATCCCTCCATTCCTCCTGGAGCCGCGTCCTTCGTGACTCTTACTCGCAGTCCCCAGTCCACACTTCAGGACCCTCTCGCGTGGTCACCCATGCAAACTAGGCCTCTCTCTCTCTAGGATCATTCCACGTGATATCGGGATGGTGACGTCCGAGGAGAGTCCCTTCTACGGAGGACCAGCTGCAGATAAAGAATATCGCTAAAAAAAAGAGAAGATGGGAAAGAAGGCCGGAGAGACGTGGAGCTGGAGGAACCCACTGGCCGTGGCGCCGCGTTAGCTTTGGAGGAGAAACCTGCAGACCTGGTTTGTGGGAGAAAGAATGTGGAATGTGGTGTCTTCCGAGGGTCTTTCCAGTGTGTGCTCTCACGTGTACACCACACACACACACACACACACACACACACACACACACACACACACACACAAGGTCTGCTTTGAGAGTCGGGAGTGAGCAAGGTAGGCGGCTTGCAAGTCCACCCACTAGCCTTGGCTCCCAGGATTCGCCTTGACAGCAAACGCAAAGCTCAGGCCACCGCCTCCTGCACCTCCTAAGAACTGCAGCCCCAGTGTCCGTCCTGCTCAAGCTGCTGCGCAGCCCCAGAGCCAGGAAGACTAGAAACAGATTCAGTACCCAGCGCTGCCCCTCCGTGGCCTCTGTTTCAATTACTACTGTACGACAGCTTCAGAACCTTGACTTAGGACCATAAAGGGGCTGGGGAAAGGGAGGAGGGGATGCTAGGTAACAAAGGAAAATTAAATAGGCTTTGAAGTAGTCTGCTCTTTGAAAGAAGGGCAAGGAGTATGTCAAAACCATCCATATTCACACAAAAGTGGAACTCCAGCTCTTATCCAGGGTAAGAGGCTGCTGGGACCAAGAGAAAGCCACGAGAAGATGGGGAGAGGAGACCTCCAAACACCAACCCAAACAAAACAGACTTGGAAGAGCCATTTTTATTTTTTAATTTAAAAAAAATTTTAATTATATATATTTTTGTACAAGATTATGTTACTAATCAAATCTAGACCCATGTCCCCCACCCTATCCTCCCACCCCACCAGAGCTCATGCATTCTGCCAAACATGCTTTTCATCTCTTTCTCAGTCTTTCTCAATATTCTCCATGTGGAAGTTGACTGTTTTGAGCAGAAGACCACTGTTTCAGTCAGTTCTTTGATGCAGTCCTTTCTGTTGTTGTTGTTGTTGTTGTTGTTTCCAATATGCATCACTCCCAACTACTTGGATGAAAGCTCAAGGGGCCATGCACAAGAAATACTTACAACTAGGTAATTGGCACTAGCATCCACAGAGGAGGGATACCATTCCTCGTTTGCTTTTCTGGGACTGTGTTACTTCACTCAGCATGATATCTTCTAGCTCCAGCCATTTTTCTGCAAAGCTCATGATGTCATCTTTCTTTACTGCTGCATAGAACTCCATTGTGTAGATGTACCACATTTTCTCTATCCACTCATCAGCTTAGGGGCATTTGGGTTGGTTCCAGCTCCTTGCTATTGTTAAGAGAGCTGAAATAAACATGTCCGTGCATGTATCTCTGTGGTGGGGTGAGTCTTGAGGGTACATGCCTAGGAGAGGTATGGCTGGGTCGGGTGGCAAGTTCATTCCAAGTCTTCCAAGGGTTCTCCACACTGCTTTCCATACTGGCTGTATGAGTTTACATTCCCACCAGCAGTGGATGAGTGTTTCCCTTTCCCCACAACCTCTCCAGCACTTGGTATCATTTGTTTTCTTGATCCTAGCCAGTCTTATTGGTGTAAGATGATATCTTAAAGTGGTTTTGATTTGCATTTCCTTAATGATTAGTGATGTTGAACACGTCTTCAGATGTTTCTCAGCCATCTCTAATTCCTCACTTGTGAAGTCTCTGTTCAGGTCTTTGCTCCATCTATTGAGTGGGTCATTTGTTTTCTTTCTCCTTTGTTTTTTGAGTAGTTTATATATTCTGGAAATCAATGCTTTGTCAGATGTTTCTGCGGTGAAGGTTTCCTCCCACTCTGTGGGATTTCGGAAGAGACATTTTTAAATAACCACCTTTTCTAACCATTTAAGCATATGTACAATCTGCAACAGAGATATGCTTCTTTTTTATACTTTATTTATTTTTATTTTATGTGTATGAGTGTATTGCCTTCATGTATGTAAGTGCACCCATGCCATGCAGTGCCCATGGAGGTCAGAAGAGGCATCGGATCCCCTGGAACTGGACTTACAGATGGCTGTTAGCCACCATGTGGGTGCTGGAAATTGAACCCAGGTCCTCTGCAAGAGCAACCAGTGCTCTTAACTGCCAAGCCATCTCTCCAGCCCCAAGATATGCTCTTAATAAGGTAGGATTTCATAAACTCTTCAACCAGAAAACTGAGGTGACTACCCCTGATCCTCAAGCTGAACCAGGAACTGAGTTGTGCTGTCCAGGACCAGCTGCTCCTGGTGGGAGCGGGGGCAAGTTCTGGTGGAGGGCCAGCTTTTATGCACAGTTGCTAAAAAAGATGGTCCAGGGGCGGGGTTACTATTAACAGGAGGGATATTCCTGCCTTTTAATAGAGTGGGGGAAGTGTCTCAGTGTTACTAGCTGTCATGGGTCACCTGGGGAGCCAAAGAGAAACCAGTGAATGCTTGGAGAGCTGAGTTCCAGGCTGGGACTTTCCAGAAACCTTCTGCAGATGGTACCTAAGCCAGGCCCTAGGATGACCAGGTAGAAGCCTCTGCCACGTCCCCCCCACGCCCCAGGAGCAATCCCTTGCAAGTTGTGGGATGAAAGGATGAAAGGCAATTATACCACCTTGACATAGGCAATCATATCTTGACATACAAAAGTCTCACTTTACATACCCATGATCATCACCGTGTGAAGCTTAGCAAGCTATCATCTCATTCTCATCTCCACCACTTACACTTTAGGTAAATTAGCTCCTTTTGGAGAAGATGGAAAATAAGGTCTCCCTCCACCATGGGTGATCTGGTGTCTGGAAAAAAATGCCCTACATTGGAAAGCACTGAGGTAATGCTGAATAACTACTGTTTGGGAAACTGCAGAAATGCCCATTTTAGCCCAGGTTCACCTGTCAGCAAGTTAGAGTAGAAAATTAGCCTTGCACTACGACCCCAAACCTATACTTTCTTTCTCTTCTTCTAGGATATTCATTCTTCTGAAAATATAGGAGACTGGGCTGGAGAGATGGCCTAGCACTTAAGAGCGCCGACAGCTCTTGCAGAGGACCCGGGTTCGATCCCCAGCACCCACATGGTGGCTGAGAACCATCCTTAACTCCAGTTCCAGGGGAATCTGAGACCCTCTTCTGACCTCCAAGGCATTGCACAACACGGGTGTACAAACCTACATGCAGACAGTACATTCATACACATAAAAAATAAATAAAATTTAAAAAGTTCTTTAGAAAAAAAAGAAAATATAGGAGACATGGTGTTGATGAAACCGCATTGATAGAACTGTAACAATAATGCCATTTTCTCGACCAGTTAACTTTTTTAGGTACTGGGTTTCATCATACATATGTGTCATATTCTCATTCTCTCTCTCTCTTTCTCTCTTCCAGGCAAGCACTCTACCACTGAACTACATTCCCCTTCTGACTGCATACCGGTTTTCAAAGCTGCTGTATCATATGGTGCTTTGCAGTTTTCAAAGTATTTCACTACCATGGTTTTCATCAGAATGTGGTAAGATTAACACAGCACAGCTTACAGTCCCAAGTTTACAGATGTTCAAACTGAGGCTGAAATAAATTAGGAAGATGGCCAAAGATTACAAAGCTACAAAAATTGGGCTGGGCCTGGAACTCAGAAAGTGTAAACACACACAGCTTCTCCCTCTGAGACACTATTCCACAATGCTGCATTTCCTCATTCCTTTACAATACAGAAGACTTTAAGGTGCACACCATTTCTTCTTCTGCACTCTATGGGATAGGTTTGTAGTCCTACTGCCTTTGAATAAATGAAGAAATAGAAACATGAGTGAACAAAGTTACTTAGAGCCCTAGAACCTTAGAGCTGAAAGAGACCTTCCAAATCATCTCGTCCAGTCTCCTCATTTTACAGGTGAGAAGACACTTAATGGATTAAATAGCTTGCCCAAGGTCGCTAGGCTGTTAAGTGGTACAGATGGAAAATGCACTTTTGGACCACTGGTCAAATGTTCTTTCCACTACAGTACTACAGTGCATTGTGTTTGCCAAGAGCCTGCAGAGAAACACACATACACACACACACACACACACACACACACACACACACACACAGAGAGAGAGAGAGAGAGAGAGAGAGAGAGAGAGAGAGATCTTGACTGCTAAGCTATCTCAGTCTTTCAACCAACATGTATTAAACATTACCGTATGCGAATCCTTGAGTAGATTGAGTGCTGTGCACGGTTACCCTCCTCCCCTCTGTCCTGAGGGACCAAGGGACTGAACTGTAACTCAATGTCAATAAAAAAAAAACCTCAGAAATAATCTGAATTGCTTTTCTGTCTACCACATAACTTCAGTTTCCTTCTTCTTTCTACATTTACCTAAAATCAGTTTTTTTAAGAATAAGGATAATGAATTTAAAATATACATATATATTGTGAGATATACACATATGCACAGTGATAGCAGTAGTTTTTTGTTGTTTTGTTTTGTTTGTTTGTTTGTTTGAGACAAGTTCTCCCTGTAGCCCCAGCTGGCCTGGAAGTCATTATATAGACCAGGGTGGCCTCCATCTCATAGAGATCCACTTGCCTTTGCCTCCAGAGTGCTAGTGGTATTGTTTCTGAGACAGGGTCTCACTCTGTAGCCCATGATGGCCTGGAACATGCAGCAATCCTCCTGTTTCAGCCTTCCAAGTGCCAGGAATTACAGGAGGAAGCCACCGCACCCTGCTGAACTGAAGTTAAGGATCTCAGTTGCAACTGTACCACATACAGGTGACACATCTACTTAAGAAGTCTCCATCTAAATTCATCTGGTGATTTAGTCTGACATGATATCTCCCTTTGTTTTTGCCAAAGACTGTTGTACTTGAGTTGCCTCGTGATGGCAAAGTGGTGCTCTGATTAGTACTTTGGTCAGTTATAAGGGACTTGACCGTGTAGCTGTCTGACCTCATCAAGGAGAGTGGGAGAATATAGAGGGCAACATTCGCTGGGCTACTCTCACATTTATGCCTCAAAACACCTTAACTACAGACATTCTTGCTGGCCTTTACTACAGATGAAGACATTTAGTCTCCAGAGAATAAGTGCCCTTGACCCTTCTAATGGCCAAGCCAAAATTGGACTCAGGGCTTGCTGGTTCCAAAGGCTATTTTCCCTGCAATAGCACACTTATCATGGCTTCTTTGCCTTTGTTTGTTTTAACAGCTGAACTGTGAGCGGAATACAGAAGGGTTGGTTCCAATAGCAAAGACAAGGGCTCTTGGTATCCATCCAGTAGGGCAGGGCAGGCAAAATAAACATGTTTCCCACCCTGGTAACCTGGGAGCTTCTTAAAGATGTCAGTCAAAGGCTTGGAACTTTAAAAAAACTATGCGAGTAGGAGAAAGAGAGTTTTGGGCCATTTTTGCAGTTAAACTCACTTGGGTACATAAGAAATCTGAATGGTAAGAATGTGTGTGGGCCGATGTGAGGACGAAATGAGATAGAGTTGTGAAAACATTTGGGAAACTGGGAAACATGGAGCAGATGCAGGGCTTGCTTTTAGGGTGCTTGGGGGAGAAGGAAGAGTTTAGGAGAGTTAATTGGATCCACTTTAGAGTTTTGTATATTTTAGACACAGACCTCTTCATTTCCCATGGAATCTCTTAATTGATGTTTCCAGCTTTTAAGGGACAGACATCAGAGGCAAGTATTACATTCTGCCTAGTGGCTACTGCTGTAGTTTCAGCGTCCCAGTATCTCCCTTTACACCTCCAGCAGTATCTCCCAGGAAGTACCCAGCATAGTACTGAGCACATGATGAATAATAAGACCTGAAATTGTGCACCTGCCTTCCCACCTTGGGCATTAGAGAATGAGCAGTCAACAACACAAGCATCCCAAACCCACAAGACAAAATCTTCCAGCCCTTGACTTACTTTACTCTGTGTTCTTAAGCAAGATACTGGACTTCCCTGTCTCAGGCTCCTAAAGCAATCAAAGTAGGCAATAGATACCTCTTTTTCAGGTCTCAGAGTGTTGATAAGACTGAGAGAAACTGAATCTAGAAGTTCTTGGGAGCGAATCACTTTGCATTGGGATTATGCAGCCCCCTCCCTCCCCCAAGAAAGCCTGTGGTCTTCCTATCCTGCACCATCTCAGAAGGAGCCACCTTCTCTCCAGCCGGAATCCCCTCACCCTAAAAGACGCCTGGGATCTGGTTGCCCATAAACTCTTGTCTTCCCAAATATCAAAGAGACTCAGCCCCGGCCTTTCCTTTATTTCTATCAGGGGACTTTTGAATCAAAGGGATTTTTTTCTGTGAATAAAAACACTATGGAATCTTGAGGGACCAGGCCCTAAAAGAAAACACTCTCAACTGGAACTGGTTCAAGGCCCTCATGTCCAATTAAGGAAATACTCACATTCCTGCACCAGCTCGGGCTCTATCTTGTTTTCTCTCCCTCCACATCCACACAGGAATGTACTTCCACCACCAGAAAGAAAGGCTGCTATCATCAGGACATGGCTGGCACAGCAGAGAGAGGGCTCCTCTGGTGGGCTGGGCCTGTCGCAGCTTTAGACAAAGAGCCTGGGCCACAGAGCAGTGCAAACATCTTTGCACTCCCCGTCCATCCCCCCAACTGCCTAAGAGTCACCCCAGAAGCCATACCTGTGGGGTTCTGAAAAAAGAGGAAAGCACTCAAAGTCACCCCAGAAGCCATACCTGTGGGGTTATGAAAAAAGAGGAAAGTGCTCCAACAGCCTCCTCAGGGAAAAACTCACTTTCAGTTTTCTTTTCAAGTAGGCAGGATGTAAACTAGCTTCCTCCAGGGGTAACTGATCCTGGCCCATTTTGCACCCACTTCCTCTCCTTGGAGGAGCAATCAGCCTGTGATGCGCCAGAGAATGTCTTCTGAGCACTTCGGGGCCTCTGAGCCATAACCTGTAACTGGAGCTGGGCCTAGCCCGCTGGAGCTCCTGCGTGCTTCACACCCACAAGGCATACCTTGGAATCAGATAGCTGAGTCCATCTTACACCCTTCTGCCCTTTCAACAATTCTGCCAGGCATTAGCACCTACTATGTGTCAGGCAGGCGGCCATGTATGCAAGGAACCACATTAGAACTTTAGATCTCGCCCATATTTATCACCCACAAAATTATTTCCCCCAGAATCACCCCAGTTTACACAAACATGTGTGCTGCCAGGTGAACACAACTTTAAGATTCCCTAAATGGCATCAGTGAAGATGAAAGAATCATAAGGCTCAAGAGAAAAGGCGCACACACTATCGAAGCACAGTGTGCATTGAGGCCCATGCCCTCTACTCCTTGCTAGCTGAGCTGCTTTGCAAAGAAATGAGGCACAGTCTCTGATGCTAGCAGAGTGTCAGGCATGGGGGAGGCTGGACTGAGATGCCAGCTCCCTCAATATTGTAAGATAACTATCACCACAAAGACTGTGACCATGGCAGGGATGTGATTGGTGCTGAATCTAAGCTCTGTCAGGATAAGGATTGTGCCTACTTATGACCTGGCACAGGGTAGGAACTTAATAAACATGTTTCCACACAGTAGATGGAAAAGGGGGACGATATAATATAGTTGATCTAAAGGATGAGTAGGAGCCAGAGAAAGGCAAGCCTGCCAATAGGAACGGCATTAGCAAAGGCTCAGGGGTAGGTAGGAAAGTACCAAGGGCATTCTGGGAACCGAGAATGAACAATTGTCATCTACAGAATTTAAGCTCAAGAGCCATGCAGCTGAGTTATGGAAATAAAACATCATAATATTTTAAGTGTTTACTATTTACCCTTGGGCTACATCCAGGCTATTCTTGGCTGCATGCATCCCTCAGGCCAGAGGTTGGACATGTATGACAGATCTTAGGAAAAGGTGCTGGAGCTCCCTGTGAAGTCAAGTCTTCATGCCAAACAGAAAACGTGTGGCTAGGAAAAGGCTTCATGCTCTAAAGAAGGACTGCACAGAACATCTTGCAGGAAAAAAAAATTGTTATATTATTCAAACTAATCCAGTTGCACTAGCCTCTGCATTACCTGGGCTGCTAGCCACCGGCTGGGAGGGCTCTGAGCAGAAACATAGCAGGTCAAATTTAATTTATGTGACATATGTCTTCAGAGAATTCTTCTGGCTTCACACCTCCATACAGCCCTCTGCAGGCAACTATGTGCCCTTGAACCTTAGAACCCAGTGTTCCTTCAACACAACATCCCAAACTGTCAAGACTCCAACCTCCCTTTTCTTGCCCTGAAACTTCTATTCAGTGACTTCTTAAATCTAGGCAGCTGCCAGCCCATGGACTTGATCTGACTCATAAATTTAAGGATGACATGTGGCACTGGCCCAAGTTGCCTGTAAGGTGGACCTTCAGGCAGGTAAGTGCAGAGGCATTGTGGGGCCATGGTGACACAGAAAGGAGAGAGCCACTCAGAGATCTGGGGTGGGCATCACCAGCAGGCACCCACATGAGACAGCTGTCCCCATCTCCATCTGTCATACCCTTCTGGAGGGAATTTGACCAGAATCCTTGACCTCATTCTAATGTGATGACAGCATTTTAGCAGACTAGCTCCGATGATTAATGGGAGGAGAATAAAAGGCCTGAGATCATTTCCTTCTCCCTAAGAAGAGACAGAGCTTCAGACTGGAAGGGACTTTGCGAGCTGGACCTGGGATACCTGATGCCCCTGCCCATATGTGCAACAGCAGAGTGTTTAGTCCTGGCCTTAGTGTAGAAAGTTCTAGGACCACTGGGATAGCAGGTGCCAAGTGACTTCTCATGTGCTTGAGGAAGTGGTAGAGGTGCCACGCAGGGTCCACAGCTCCAGAGCAGGTGTTCAGAGCAGGTGCTCAGCCAACATACTGGCCCCAGACACTGAGGGTGATACTGATGGTCCAGCTGGCCACCCACACTGATCCTAGTGACAGAGAGTGTTTACCTCAGGGCTACCTCAGAAACCTGGCCTTGTACTTGAACCTGCCCCAAAGAGCACCAGGCTCACCTCTTCTCTTCCAGGAGAGAATAAGCTTTATCCAGTAGTCATAGGAAAAGAGCCCTGGGTACATCAGCTTCCCACCTCTCCAGTGTTCATTTATCTCTACCCTTGAAAAGAAGATGAGCCAAGGTACAGTACAGTGGTAGATGTCTATAACCCTAGTACTTAGAGGTAGAAGCAGGAGGATCAGAAGTTCAAGGGCATCTTTGGGCATGCACTGAGTTCAAGGCCAACTTGATGCCCTGTTTCACTAACCAAAACCAAACCAAACCAAAAAAAGGAAGAAAATGTAAAGCTGCAGATCAGGGTGTAGTAGGCACACCTGTTATCCCAGCACTTCGGAGGCTGAGGCAGAATGATTTTGAGACTGAGATTATTAGGTTCATTTTGAGGGGAGACTCAGTGCAGAGAGGAGAAAATCTCAGGACTCCAATGAAAAGGAAGTTGGGTTTATTTCAGGCATGGCGGCTGGCCTGCCAGTGTCAGGATTAGGATGACCAGGGTTAGAATGTCTCCAAATGGCAGCTTTATACCCAGGCGCACAAGGAAGTGAGTTAACAAGGAAGTGGGGGTGAGGAGATGGGGGAATGGGCGAAGGTGGGTCTGTGGCTGGTATCAGCAGAAGCATCTCCAGGGAAACTGGGACCTGTGACTGATTGATCAGTAGGAGCATCTTGAGAGAGACAGGACTGGGTCTGGTCTCGGTTGAGGTGTGATTGCAGGATATTGCAGCAACTTCTCTCCAATCACAGGAGCATAGCCCAGGGTAATTATTTCTTGGGACTTCTGCCTCAGTTGGCTTCTTGAAATCCCTGACTTAGGTGGCCTACAACCTTACAGACACTAGCCTGGGCTACACAATGAACTACTATCTAGGGGACAAAAGAGGAAGAAATACTGTTACCTGACATTTTTTAACATGCACCAATAGTTCTCTTGCCCTGTCAGTCAGTTTCCTCACCTGTAAAACAACATACTCCCTGCCCTCTGCTGTGTGGCATTAGCAAAGGTGTGACAGCGAAAAGGACTTGGCTACCTAACTAAAGGGGCAGAATTTAATTATCCTCTGTGAGAGACCTGCTTTAAAATGGCCAGTTAAAGAAAGAATAGCGAAAGTCACATCAACAACTTCGCGGCTGCTTGTTAATAAGAAAACAGCAAAGGCTTCGAGTGAAGCTCTTCCTTAGTCTGTGAGGAGGAGCCTGGGCAGTTTCCCCAGAAGAGAACCGTGGCAGCCTCGACAAGTCACACCCATCTCTCCCTCTTTGCACAACGTTTCTGGATGTATTTGTACAGAGCCTCACACTTGCCAACACTGTGTCCACAAGCATCTGGTTGGCAGTATTGTGGACGTCCCACCCGCCCTTGGTGGCAGGTATTTGTGTCTCCACCCTCACGACCTGTCCTTCTATTCCCTGGACGATGGACACTCTCTTCAGCACAAAGAAATACCTCACATCAAGTGCCAGCAAGTTGCTCAGCTCCTTTATTCTTGGGACCTCTGCAGGTCCACACATGCATGCAAACTCCATGCAGGGGCAGCTCAGTACTTGATCAAGTGCTCTGCTTTATGGGTCAGTGCTGGGGAAAAGAACATTGACCTCGGTCAAAATAGAAACTTGTCAGATTTGCATTGTTTTACCATCTTTTGCTTGTGTTTGGGTATTTCTTGCAAGTAGCAATGAACACCTCCAACTGACTTCAGCGAGACAGGTGTGAGGCAGGCCTAGCTCCAATAAGGCCCTATCTTCTTTTTTTTAATCCTTCTTAATATATATTTTGTACAAGATTATCAAATCTAGACCCGTGTCCCCCACTCTATCCTCCCACCCCACTAGAGCTCATGCATTCTGCCAAACATGCTTTTCATCTCTTTCTCAGTCATTCTCAATATTCTCCATGTGGAAGTTGACTGCTTTGAGCAGAAGTTCACTGTTTCAGTCAGTTCTTTGATGCAGTTCTTTCTGTTGTTGTTGTTGTTTCCAATATGCATCACTCCCAACAGCTTGGATGAAAGCTCAAGGGGCCATGCACAAGAAATACTTACAACTAGGTAATTGGCACTAGCATCCACAGATGAGGGATACCATTCATCGTTTGTTTTTCTGGGACTGTATTACTTCACTCAGCATGATGTCTTCTAGCTCCAGCCATTTTCCTGCAAAGCTCGTGATGTCATATTTCTTTACTGCTGCATAGAACTCCATTGTGTAGATATACCACATTTTCTCTATCCACTCATCAGTTGAGGGGCATTTGGGTTGGTTCCAGCTCCTTACTATTGTGAAGAGAGCTGAAATAAACATGGCTGTGCATGTATCTCTGTGGTGGGATGAGTCTTGAGGGTACATGCCCAGGAGTGGCATGGCTGGGTCAGGTGGCAAGTTCATTCCAAGTCTTCCAAGGGGTCTGCACACTGCTTTCCATAGTGGTTGTATGAGTTTACATTCCCACCAGCAGTGGATGAGTGTTCCCCTTTCCCCACAACCTCTCCAGCACTTGGTATCATTTGTTTTCTTGATTCTAGCCAGTCTTATTGGAGTAAGATGATATCTTTTTTTTTTAATTTATTTTCGTATGTGTATGAATGTACTGTCTGCATGTGGGTTTGTGCACCCGTGTCGTGCAATGCCGAAGAGGTCAGAAGAGGGTCTCGGATTCCCCTGGAACTGGAGTTCTCCTGGAATTGGAGTTACAGACAGTTCTTAGCCACCATGTGGGTGCTGGGGATCAAACCCGGGTCCTCTGCAAAAGCAGTTGGTGCTCTTAACCACTAGGCTATCTCTCCAGCCCCATGGAGTAAGATGATATCTTAAAGTGGTTTTGATTTGCATTTCCTTAATGATTAGTGATGTTGAACACTTCTTAAGGTGTTTCTCAGCCATCTCTAATTCCTCACTTGTGAAGTCTCTGTTCAGCTCTTTGCTCCATCTATTGAGTGGGTCATTTGTTTTCTTTCTTCTTTGTTTTTTGAGTAGTTTATATATTCTGGAAATCAATGCTTTGTCAGATGTTTCTGCAGTTGAAGGTTTCTCCCACTCTGTTTGGGATTTCTCTTCACTTCCTTGACATTTTTTCTTTTTTATTACACAAGCTTTTGAGTTTAATATCTGCGGTCCCATTTGTCAATTGTTGACCTTAATTCTTGCCACAGCTGCTGTCCTGACTTTAGGAAGTCTTTTTCCTACGCTTATGTCTTTAGTCTACTCCCAACATTTTTTTTTCTTCTACAATTGCCTTCAGAGTTTGGGGGTCTTCAATTGAGGTCTTTGATCCATCTGGACGGTTGACTTTTGTACAGGAGTGAGACGGCTAGGGCGTTTAATTTCATTCTTCTTACAAGTGCGTGTTATCTAGTTTTTTGCTGACACCACTTGACTGAAGATGCCTGGTCTATTTCTCGTTGTATCTTTCTTGGCCCCATTGTCAACATATGAGATGCGAAATTGGTACCATGACTCAGGTTTTGGATCTTGGTTTTGTTCCATTGGTCAAACAGTCTGTTTTCTATACCAGTAACCAGGCTTTTGTTTTTGACTATAGCCCTGTTTAGTATAGTTGGAAGTCTCGGTATAGAGATCCCCCCTGTGTACGTCTCTCTCGCCTCAGGGTTGTTTGTGGCTATTTGGGGTCTTTTGTTTTCCAAATGAATTTAAGGGACTTTTTTTTTTTTCCCAATCCTCTGGAAGAAACTTTTGGGGATTTTGATTGGGATTGCATTGAAATCTATATACAAGAGTTTCGGTAAAAATGGACATTTTTACAAGTTAGTTGTTCCCACCCATGAGCATGCGAAGTTTTTCCATCTTCTGATGCTTCTTCTTTTAATTTTCTCTTTTAAGGGATTTAAAATTTTTTGGTTGTAGAGATCTTTGGTGTCCTTTGGTTTAGGTTTGCTTACCTAGGTATTTTATTAAAACTGTTTTTGAGGGGCTCAATCTGTGAGTGGGCGAAGGTCTCCTTGGAATTCTCTTCCAGTTGCTTTTTCTTGGTGAAACATAAGGCCATTGATTTTTTTTTTAGGTTAATTTTGTATTCCTGCCACTTTGCTGAAACGCATATTTTAATCATTTCTAGGACGTTTCTGGTGGAGTATTTAGCATCCCTTAAGTAACACGATCATATCATCAGCAAATTTCAGCGACTAGCTTGACTTCTTACTTTTCCAAATTCAGTACCTCCTCTAATTTACCTTTTTCTTGCCTTTACTTGCTCTAGCACAGTTTTTCAAGCACATTATATTTGAAACTGGGAGTGCGGTGGACAGGGGCAGCCTTGCTGAGTTCCTCCTTTTAAAGGGAATGTTTCTGTCATTCTCCCCCATTTAGGATGATATTGGCTGATAAGTTTCCTCGTATACGGGGCTTTTGCATTACATGTTGAGGAATGATCCCCTCCAATCCAATTCCCTTCTAGGACTTTTAAGCCATTTGGAAGGGATGCTGGACTTTTTTCAAAGGCTTTTTCCAGCATCAATTGAGTTGATGGTGTGATTTTTGTCTTCTACAATTCCATTTATGTGTTTTGATGATGTTTATTCGCATTTTGCTAATTGTTCGGAACCCATCCCTGCATCTCTTTCGTATGAATCCAAACTGGTCCATGATGGGATGATCCTTCTTTTGCATGGGGTCTGTATTGCTAATTCTGTCCAGTATCCTGCCTTCTTAGAATTCTTTTGGCATCTGTGTTCATTTAGGGAGATGGGTTCTATAATCTCTTTTTAGTTGTATCTTTCCCTGGTTTTTGTAATAGAGTGATGTTGGCTTCAAAGAAGGAATTTCGAGAATTCCCTCTGTTATTATCCTTCTACAACCAGTTTCCCAGTAATCAATGGTTAGTATGGTCTTTTTTGAAAATGGGTTTTGTGTAGAATTCTTCTGTTGAAAACAATCTGGCCTCTGCGGTCCTTTAGTTTAGGAGCAGGTCCTTCTTATCTTTATCATCATTCTATTTACCTTCATGTTAGTGGCGTCTGTGTTCTAAGACTAGTGGATCTTCATCTAGTCGATATAGAGCTTCATTCTATGAATTTCCAGGGCATTTCCAGATAATCTCTTCACTCCAGTTCTACTATCTAGCCTTTAAGCCAAAAACTTTGCGGCATAGGGAGTATACGGAGTTTTTGAAGTATTTCCCATATGATTTTCTGGAACTCTTACCCTTTGCCTCTTGTTGTAGATATTCCCTTTCATCATTGGATTGCTACTTTTGGCCTGAACTCTTGAGAGCGTTTGTCTCCCTTCTCTTTCCTTTTTGCGTTTATACCACACTTGTGCTAGCACGCGTCTTTCGCTGTCATGCTTTCTATTCTTTCAATTAAAAAGAGAACTAACTCTCTTTATGGTTCTTTTTTCTTCTGATTTTTTTGTGATGTTTTTCTTCATTATTTTCTGTTTTTCTTCATTGATTCTGCTCTCTGGATTTTTGTTATTCTCTTCCTGTTCTGTTGTGTTTAGAGGTTCATACTGTTGTCTGCTCTCTCAAAGGCTGCTATTAGGCTGTAGATGTTAGATCATTCGAGTCTGTGCTCTCTTGTATATGTTTCATAATTGTAGGCCACTTCAGGCCTATAAAACATAGCCCTCACTCTAGCGGACTGCTTTTTAAATAGTATCCCAATAGGTTATTGCCTTGCTTTTTGTTAAGAAGTGCTTTACTGCCTAAGTGGGTTTTGACAGGCGGCCATGCTCTTGTCCAAGCTTCCTCACTCCTTTTCAAGGGAAATTGTGCTTTCTTGTCTTTTTCCCCATTTTTTAGGATGACTTATTTGCGCTTGTGGTGTCCTTCGCTAGCGTATCGCGCTTTGATTACATTATTGACGAGGAATTATGATTCTCCCTCCAATCATATCTTTCTCTTCTTAAGGTAACTTCAAGCATTGCTAAAGGTTGATGCTTGTAGCATTTTTGGTCTCAAAGCGCCTTTTTCTGCCGATTCAATTTGCAACTGTCATAGTTATTGGGTTGTTGTGGCGTTTCTTTGGTCTTTCCACTTGTTTTCCTGTATCATCTAGCTCTTGATGATATATGTATCTGTCACTTGATACTCCTTTCGTGATCCTTTACTTTTTATCCGCTTCTGCTGTTGTCTTTTTAGTTGTAACTCATTTCCCTGCATCGTCTTGGCTTATGTACATCCAACCTGATTGTCGTCATTAGTATTGGCGGTATCATCTTCATTGCATGTTGTATTGGTGCTGGTATGTTGATTTAGCCTAGCTTATCCTGTTTGAGAATTTTTTGCATCTGAGTTCATTATTGAGTTGGGTCTGTAGTTCTCTTTTGGTTGTATCTAGATGCTCGGTTTCTCTCTATTTGCTTATTTGGTATTTTTGACTGTGAGTGCTTGCTCTTTTTCATTTTGAGAAGCGAATTGGTTAGCTTTTTTCTGGGTACTACTTCCCTTCTTTTTTGTTGCTCTTCTAGAAACAAATTTTCTACAGTTAATAATTGCTCCGCTTTTTTGAAATGTTTTTTATAGAATTCTGCCATGAAGTACCGTTCTGTGTCCTGTTTTGCTTATTTTATTTATTGTTGGGAGGTTTCTTACTACATCTTTCTTAAATTTCTTTCTATGTATTATTGCTGTGGTTCTGTTTTTTAGCTGTTCTGAGATCTCTCTTGCTTGAGCTTTGTATGCATTTTTCCCTCAAGGATCTTCCAATGGTGTCTATTCATCCAGTTGTCTTCTTTCAGCGCGACTCATAAGATCAAATAAGCAAAAGATGCTGGTTTTTCGCATTCACCCATCTCACCTCGTATTCCTACTATTCTCGCTTGTTTCGTTTTTTGAAGTATTCCTGTTATGATTTGGATCTGCATGCTGGTGGTTTTATTTCTCTCTCATCATGCGATTGTATGGATTTTGAAAGTTTGTTCCTTTTTTTTTTTTTTTTGCGTTAACTGTGCTTAGATGCGTTGTCTATCTGTTTATTCTTTCAAAGAACCAAACTTTTGGATTCATTATGATTGTTTTTTTTAGTTTTATTCCTCTTTTTGTATTGTTTCTTTTGTTTCTTTTTCGATTGCTATTTACTGTCTCTGATTTTTCTTTATTCTTCTTCACATCGTCTGTGTGTTGGGTTCAATCTGTTGTTGGCCTTCACGGTGGTATTTAGCTAGTAGTATGTAGATCATATCACTTGATATAGCTCTTTGTGGCTCTGTTTTTCTTAATGCTACACACGGGCTACTAAAAACTGTCCCCTTCTAGGGACTGCTTTTAACAGTGCAATCCCATATTAGGTTCTTTGTTGTCGTTGTATTATTCACTTTGTTCATTGTAGCTTCAGGATATTGCTTTTATTATCTCTTATCTCGCTTTCTCTTGACTGCGTTCTTTCTTTTAATTCCAAGAGTTCTCCCCATGTGTTCTTTGGGATAGATGCTTATCCCTGGTGTTTATATATAGGACTTATATTAGAGACCAAACGTGTGTCTGATAGAATGCATGAAAAATTATTTTAGTCTTTTTTGTAATCATGCGTGAGAGGTTTCGTTTCCTGTGTCCCATATATGTGGGTTGATTTGTGGAGCAATTCCATGGGCGTGCCTGGACAGTAGAAAGTGTCATTACCTCTTTGCGTATTTAGGTGGACTATTTCTGATAGAATGTCTGTGACGGTTCCATTTTCATGTATCATATGTAGTTAATCTTGTCTTTCTGCTTTTATTCTTTGTTCCTCTCGTTTGACTGTCCAACATTGGGTCTCAGATGGGTTATTCAATAAAGTTCCCCTACTGCTGAGTTTAGTAGCTAGGGTTAATCGTGTTGCTTTCGTTGGTCTTCGAGCATAATGTCTTTATATAAGTTTGGTCTTGCACCAGAGATTTGGTGCATATACTATCACTAATTTGTTGGATAATTATTCTTTGTGTTCCCCGCTGGAATTGTTTTCCCTTTGAGAAAATGTAATTAGGCTTCCTTTGTTCTCTTTTACTGATTCTTTATTACTGTTTGTGGATAATAAACAAAACGGTTTTTTTTATTATTTCTTATTTTTTGGTCTGACATTTAAAAATTAATCAACTACCTTTCTCGATTTGGAGTACCATTTGCTTGGAATATTTTTTTCTCATGTGCTTTCGTTTTTTTTGTTTTATTTTTTTCTTTTTTTTTTCGGCTTTTTATTCATAGATCTAGGGGTGCTTTCTTGTTTAGCCCCAGTCTGTTGGGTAACTCTACTCTGTAGAACCATGGTTGCGAACTCACCAAAGATCGTCCTGGTCTCTGTCCTCCCTGATGTTTGCTACAGCGATTTAGAATGGTGTGTGTGTCCACCATACCCATAGCTCCATCCTTTCACCTTACTGGTCGTTGCCTAGTCTCTTGAATTCGGTTAATATGTCGTTTTCTGGTATTGACCTAGCATATCCTTTATTCGCGAAAGTTTCTGTCTCCTTCTCATCAATTTCCAAATCTCCAGTCTATGTCTATTGATTGGGGAATTTAGTCCATTAATATTTAAGGTTATGACTGATAGGTTTGTGTTGCTTCCTTTTACCTTATTATCCATTTGCAGTTTGGGTTTAGCTTTCTACTTCTGCAGTTATGCTTTTATTGATTTCTCTTTCTAGGTGCCTGGGGATAGTTGCTCCTTTCTTCTGTCCTTTGAATTGCTTCAAGTATTCTCTGAAGGGTTGGTTTTCCGGACATGTATTCTTTCAACTTATTTATGTCATGGAAGGTTTTTCTCTCTCCTTCAACTATAATTGACATTTTTGTTGGGTACAGTAACCTGGGTTGGCATCTATTGTCCTTTAACACTGGGAATGCTTTGTTCCAGGGTCTTCTTGCTTTCATAGTTTGCATTGAGAAGTCAGTTGTAATTCTGATAGGTTTCCCCTTATAGGTCACTTGTTGTTTTTCTCCTGTGGCTTTAAGGATTTTGTCTTTGTTTTGGATGTCTAGCATTTTAACTATGATGTGGCGTGGAGAGATTCTTTTCTGCTCTTGTCTGTTTGGAGTTCTATGTGCTTCTGGTATTTATATTGGTTTGTCTTTTTTTAGTTTGGGGAAGTTTTCATCTATTATTCTGTTGAAGATATGATCAATACCATCTGATCTTTTTTTATTTATTTTTATTTTTTTCACATAAATTTATTTTTATTTTTTTAACAAATCTAGACCCATGTCCCCCTCCCCCATTCTCCCATCCCACCAGAGCTCATGCATTCTGCCAAACATGCTTTTCATCTCTTTCTCAATATTCTCCATGAGGAAGTTGACTGTTTTGAGCAGAAGTTCACTTTTTCAGTCAGTTCTTCGATTCAGTCCTTTCTGTTGTTGGTAGTGATGGTGTTGTTTCCAATATGCATCACTCCCAACTGCTACCATCTGATCTTTTCATAGTTTCCCACAGTTCCTGGTTGTTCCACTTTTGTGTATTTTTAAAATTTTCATAATCTTCACTTGAGGTTTTTAGTTGTTCTGTGTTATCTTCCAGGTATGATATTCTTTGCTCTGCTTCCTCCATTCTGCTTCTGAGGCTTTTTCCATTCCTTTCCTCTTGATTCGATGAGTGTTTGATTTCCTTTTTCATTTCCTCTTCTGATTTCTTTAGTATTTCTACTTCCTTTTGGAGCTTCTCAATCTCTTCCTGTAGCTCTTTGCTTTGCTGGTTGGTTTCCTTATCTTTTTCAGTATGGGATCTTTTCAGTGTTTCCAGTTCCTTCCAGAATTTGTCATTCTCTCTCTCTAGGTCCTTCTTGAGTTCTTCATTCTCTTTTCTTAGTTCTTTGATTTGCTCTTTATAATCATGTAGTTCTTTAAGTATGTTCACAATTGTGTTTCTGATATCTGTGTCCTGGGCCATCCCCAGGGGGATTCCACTGTAGGAGTCTTCCATAGGGTTGGTAGATCTTGGTGTGGGATTATCCTGCTCCTTTCCCATATCGTCTCTTCTTCGTGTTCCTGGCATATGGGCTTCTCCTTGCCTGTATTCCAATGTGAGTCCCAAATGCCTCTTCACTGTGTTGAAGTCTTGCTTTACTTGCCTCCTTCAGTCTCAAATGCCTCTTCACTGTGTTGAAGGCTTGTTTTGCTTACCTCCTTCAGATGCCTTCATAATCCTGGGGGTGTGGGGGGTGCTCTTTAGCCTGCGCCCCAGTACCTGCGCTTCAGCTGGTCTTGGGACATCTCAGATCTCAAGACTCATACAACCCTACCTTTTATACCAGCTGGGAGGATAACTCTGCCCCCACAGCCACAAAAGCCAATTAAGCCAAAGACAACTGGATTACTATATTAAGTCAATCAACAATCAGCCTTGCTGAAGCACCCAGCTCCTACCTACCTTCCCGCGCTTCAGCTGGTCTTGGGAGATTTCAGAAGACCCTATCTTCTTTCTGAAGAGCAATGAGTCATTCAGTGGGAGGTGACAGGGACACCACAGGACAGGAGCAGCCACTCAAACAGGAGTACGAATGTCTGATAGGGAGAAGGAGGGGCTGTGAATGGGCTATTTCGATATCCACAAGATATCTGCCAGAAGTGGTATGTAGACAGATCTTCAGGCCTTGGGCACTGTGGGGGTGGGGAAGCGGGAGCTGAAGCAAAGGAGATAGAACAGGCATGGAGATCTTGAGCTTGGGTGGATCACCAATGAGAGAACCCAAGTTAAGAGGGACTGGTTGAGAAGTAGGTCATGCCCATTTTCAACAGACGGAGCTTCTATTCAATCATTCACAGAGTAGTAGCTGTGGCAACCCATGTTGTCAAACTACTAATGCTTGTCATTTCTCAAGTTCTTGCATCTGTGACACTACAGCCTCTGCTTAAAGGTCATGAGCCTGGCCCATAGCTATTTGGAATGCTATGCAGACGGGGTTCTGCAGAAGCAGATGGGGACAGGGCTTGGGATCCATGCCTGTGGAAGGCAGGCGGAAGACACCACCCCAGCTGGAGAAGAGAATGAGGTCTGGGTAGGATGCAGGCCAGGCAAATTTGAGCAGCCCTGTGGGCAGCTTTGGAGCAAATCTTACTTGTCAGAGTAGCTTGCACTGGGACAGAATGCCTGGACCTTTATCGCCTTGCTGTGCTGCTCAGTCCTCAGTATGGGCTGTCCTGGAAAGGCACAAGCATGGGGGAGGGCTACCTGGAGGAAGCAGATGGCTGGAAGCTGTCAGCTGACCTCCATACCCACAGCTGGCACCTGTCCCTCCAGGGAAGGGAGACACGGGCGGCTCATTCGTGTCTTCCACAGACCCCAAGCCTGTGCCCCTTCTTCACTGCCCCTTGCCAGTCAGCCATGCATTGATAACACCACAACTGGTCCACCCCTCAGGGAAGGACCTGATCCCTGATCATCTGACTCTGCCACCTTATAGAGGATGCAGTGAAAACCCACGGAAGAGCTGTCTTTCCCAGTTCCCACAGTCAGTGTATGGTGAGCCGAGGACCAGCATGTGGTCCTGGCCACCCTCAGCCTCTGCTTGGCAGTCTGCTGCCCCAGGGGTTGTGAGGGGAGGAAAGACTACAGTTCCTGGCTGTGGACAGGTGGATGCTGTGTCCATCTTCCATTTGTGTTCCTCTACAGGAAACTCCAACAACTTACTCCCTAAAGCAATGAGTAAGGCCAGCATAAGACCTAGGGAAAGATTAAATCCAGATTCCCATAGAGTCAGGGCACATCTGAGTCCCACAAACAGGTTCTTCTTCCTTTTTTTTCAGGGTCTCCCTGCAACCCCAGCTGGCCTGGAGCTCACTATGTAGACCAGGCTGGCCATGAATTCACAAAGATCTGCCTGCCTCTGCCTCCTGAGTGCTGGGATTAAAGACGTGCGCCACCATGCCCAGCCTTCTCACTTTTAACCCAGCTTAAGTCAGCCCAGCAGGGGTCGATCATTCTGGAGTCTTCCATAATTGCTCTTGCTGGACTGGCCATCGGTCTGCATGGAGGTGGTTATAGTATGCATCCTCAGGGAGATTGGCTGCAGGTCTGTGGTTAAGTGCTGTCTTTGCCATTCCCTTGTATATTCTTATTGTCCCTCAGAGCCCCCCAGGGAACCTGGGCATTGGAAATACTGATGCCTACCTTGGGAAGGTTTGCTTTGAACTTGTGCTTTATAGACTAGGGATATCATAGGTTGTATTATAAGTCAGAATTCTGAGATATCTTGAATATACCGCAGCGCAAGTGCCCAGGAGCTCATCTCATGCATTAAGATGGCAGCCACTCCAGGCTTTATCTGCTCCTGTCTTCTATTGCTCCTTCCCCTCACAGTCTCTCCTTCATAAAAGACTCTGCCATGCTCTATATGGTTGTTGTAAACTCAAATACTTTCATAGAATGGTGCATTATCTAAACAGCAAATTAAATGATGTCTTTCAGAGATGCCTTCAGTTTGTCTTGGGACATGCCTCTCATTATTATTATTTTTTTGTCATGGAACCACTTTCCAAAGGTAGAGGTGCAGAAGACTTCTAGAGCACCCTGAGCATGCCATCTGACCCTGCAGCGCAAATCATGGCAGTGCCTGGAGCCACCATGCGTAAAGTTAGCATGCTAATGGACTCCTGGAGCAGCCTGACTTGTTGAGTGTTCTTCCAACAGTCTGGGGGTTGGTGTTCCGCACCCTTCCCAATGTTCCCAAGAAGAATGAATGTTAGCCTGGCTTCCTCACCCCTTGTGGTCCAGACATGATACAAGCTTCTCCCTGGGAGTGTCTTAGTTTTGGAAATGCACCTCCTAGGTCTTGGAGGTGTTTAAATATCTGCAGAAGGGTCAGTCCTGGCCGTCGTCGTCACCTTCCCACTGGTGTTTCTGCACGCTGATCGCTTTCCTCCTGCAGGTACACCCTCCTGAGGCATTCTTTCCAAGCTGACACATCAACCCAGCTCCTACCAGTATTAAGAATTTTTCTCCAACTCCATGTCCTAGGGCTGAACACATCAGAACCAAAGAGATGTGAAAACCAGACATGTCCACCTTTCTGAGCATCATCTCTTTTGAAGCCAGGGCATCCTAGGCCAAAAGCTGATTACCAGGATCTCTAATATCCTTTGCTTGGCCCATGATTCTATGCAGAAGGAATTAGTCATTCCCAGGTGTGGAGAGGGCCAATCACCACAGGCAGACAACGCCCGTCTACCACAGGGTGTCTATTATTCTTTGTCTTTGGGTTATTTCAGATCACTGGGATAGGAAAAAAGGTAGCAATAAAATCTCTTGGCAATGACATGTAGAAAGTGTGAATTAAGCTCTCTCAGCTACATTCCCTTTGCCTGCCAAGCAGGGGTGGGGATAAGAACACCCACCTTGAAGAGGTGAAGAGTTAAGAAGAGACAGGTGGTAGGAAACACCTGGCACAGCACCTCTACTCTGTCTCTTTAGATGGAAACCAGTTTGTACAAAATGCAGACTGACATCTGAACCGTCTTAAGACTTGCTACCTTACCCAGGCCCCCTGGTCAGCCCCTTTAACATCTTACATTACTGGGGATTTCTGCAATCTTCACCTACTGAATCAAAATCTGCATTGTACTTGGAGTCCCTAGGCGCACATCATAATTTGAGAATCATCAACTTAAGGGTCAGGAACTTCACCTTTGAATCTTGTGGGTTGGACAGTATGACTCTCGGCAACCAACTGTCAGTCAATGAGTCTGCCAGTCAAAATAAGACAATATTGACCTAACACAGGTGATCCTAGGTCAGGCTGACTCTGTAGTGGTTCTGGCCGGCTCAAGGCTTCTTCTGCTCACCTGCCCCGTTCACCTGCCTCTCTCTGTCACCTGCTCAGTAGCCAAGGCTCTGGGGAGATCCTGTTTACTGGGCAGGCACAGATAAGGTTTCTCACAGCTCCACCTGCGCTCCTATGCCAAGGTAAACTTGCTTTCCAGAATTGCTCCCCGACTGGAAAATGTGTCAGTCTATTCATTTCTCACTCCCACTGGAAAAAGGTGGGGTGGGGGCGGGGTGGGCCATGATGTCATTCTTTCCACGGAACTTCTCAAAGGCATCAAATGTCACAGTGACTTCCAGGCAATGCTTGGGTTTCTCTGTGCAGCACCTGTGGAACAGAACTGGTCCAGGGTGCAAGTTTCTCTTCCTTCTCCCCCTGCTCTGCCCTCCACCACCTCTTCAGCCCTTGCTGGGCTTTTACTCCCTGGGGGACTTGTAGGCAGCCTCGAGAAAGATCCTAGGCCAAGAGGTGCGGGAAATTCTCTCTCGGAAGTGAGTTACAGCTGGCCAAATAGTTGGTGGTCAGTGGGGATCGAGGGTAGGTGTTTGTCAGACACATGGGAGAACTGAGAACAAAGAGTAAATAGTCCAGCCAGAAGCCATGTGGAGCCCTCAGCAGTTGTAGTCATCTTAACTCTTGTTTACATATCTGTGCACAGAGCTAAGCGTTCTTCTTTTGTGGATATGTATGTGTGTGCTTGTGTGAATGCAGGTGCCTGCAGACTCCAGAAGACTGGTGTCAGGTCCCCCAGAGCTGGAGTTATAAGCCATTGTAAGCTGCCTGATGTAGGTTCTGGGAACTGAACTTGCAGTACATGCTCTCTCGCTCTTTCTCTTTTTTTTTTTCCCCCCCAGTACATGCTTTCTTAACCACTGAGTCAGCTCTTCAGCCCCCAAAGCTAAGCTTTCTGATTAGGCTTCAGGATCCTACAGTAACTGCAAGATAGACTTGTGCTGCAGTAACAAGCAACCCCCCAAATCTCTGGTCCAAACCAACAAAAGTTCCCTTCTCACTCTCACATCCTCTACCTATGGCCCGGGTTGCATAGTGTTTCCTTGGAGACTAGGGAGAAGAAAAGCTTTGTGCCTGAGCTGCTATGTTGGCCGGAGCTTTTGCTCACTGGCTAACAAGGGAAGAAATGTGAGTCACTTACACTCTTACTATTTTATTGGGCAAAGGAAGGAAACACAAATCTTCTGCCTGGAAGGCAGACAGCCAGAAATATTTAGTGGACAGCATTTAAGATGGCCACATCAGCTTCAACAAATATTAACCTATTGCCCTCTTTGCTTCATATCTTTTTATTTCAGAGAAAGTAAATATTAGAAGCCTGCATGGCAGCACACACCTATGATCCCAGCACATAGGAGACGGAGGCAGGAGGACTGCTGCAAGTTCCAGGCCAGCCTGAGCTATGCATCAATTACTAGGCAATCCATGGATATACGGCAAGACCCTGTCTTCAAAACAGAAAAAAAAAATAAATATTAGCAGGGCTGGAGAGATGGCTCAGCAGTTAAGAGCACCGACTGCTCTTGCAGAGGACCCGGGTTCGATTCCCAGCACTCACATGGCTGCTAAGAACTGTCTTTAACTCCAGTTCCAGGGGAATCCAATGCCCTCTTCTGACCTCCACACCATTGCATGACACAGGTGCTCCAACCTACATGCAGACGGTACACTCATACACATAAAAAAATTAAAATTTTATAAAAGCTTAAAAAATAAAATAAATATTAGAAATACAACTAAATTCTCATCTGTATTCTTTTTCCTAGTCTACCCTCACTTCCCAGAACTGTTTTGAATTCCATCTTAATCATAACTTTTTATTGTATTTGTATATATTCACAAACATTATAAAGTATAATTTATATAATTTATGCAAGTTCTTAAAACATTACATATAAACTGGGCTTGATGGTGCACACCTTTAATACTAGCACTTGGGAGGCGGAGACAGGTAGATCTCTGTGAGTTCAAGGCCAGCCTGTTCTACACAGTGAGTTCCAGGACTGCTGGAGCTACAGGGAGACCCTGTCTCAAAAAGACAAAAAAAAAAAAAAAACCCTTACATATAAAGTCTAATAACTTTATAATATTACATAGGAGATAGGCAGGTATAGAAAGAATTATAATTTTATGCAATGTATGTTTCTCTCTTGGCATTAGAGTTGTGAGATCTGTATCTCTGCTGACACATGCTGTTGTATTCCATTGTATAACTATAATACAATTTGGCTATCCATTCTCTTGTTGATGGATATTTTGGTTGTTTCCAATGTTGCAATAAACATTTTCATACATGTCTTCTTGACAGTCTGCCTAGCAATGAATTTTCTGAACACAATCACTTTCGTCTTCACTAGTTTTTGCCAAATTGCTCTTCAGAGTGCTTGGATTGACAGCCCCACTACCAATACATTCAACTCCATGATTTAACAAACTACTCTTTCCCAATACTTGGCATGAGCTGACGCACATTTCTACTGATCTGGTGGGTGGAACAGTTACTCACTGATGTTTTGAGTTGTGTTTCTTTCATAGTGAGCACCTTCCAGGATTCTTTTTGAATTTATGGTCAATATTCTTTGCCTATTCATCTTCCATATAAAATTTGAAAATTTTACATTAATTATAAATATCTTTTCCCAGATAACATGATTTTTTTGTTGTTGTTACAATGGCCTTTCTTCTACAGAGTTAATGTAGCCAAATTTATGAACTTTTTAATGGCCCTTTCTCTGTCCATGTGTTTGTTTTCTTTAAGATCACAACAAATTTATCATCTTTTAAAGTTTTGCTTTTTAAAAGTTCTTTAACCCACCTGAGCTTGATCTAGCATAGGAATCTTTTGTATTTTCCATATGGTTGGAAGCTGTTAACTTATTAACCAACAGACAAGCCTTTCCATGTGGGTTAGTAACATCGCCTCTGCCCTGTATTGTTTCTGAGCACACTGAGGCCATCACTATGTTTTCTGCTCCATGCCATTAGTCTGCATTTGTCTGCATTAGTCTGCATTCGTCTGCATTAGTCTCCATTAGTCCTGTCTCTAAACTACATTGTCTTCTTAATAAACATTTTGAGAATAAATTGATGTCTGGTAGGGCAAGTTCTTATACTTTTCTAAATTCTTTCTCAGTTATTACTGGCCATTTGCTCTTCCAAGGGAATTTTGTAATAAGATTGTCTAACTCAAAACAAAAGAAAATAAAAAAAAATCTGTTGGACTTCAACTGATATGCTATACATTAGTATTTTAAAGAAATGGCACTTTATGATTTTTTTTAAATCTCCTGTGTAATTAATTATTTTTTATGATGCATGCATGTAGAATTTCGAAGCCCTCTGCAGGACTCCTAATTTTCTTCTCTTATCTCTAACACTTCTCACTCTGACTAAAGCATTACATTCTGTTTCTTGTTGCAGCCTCATTCTCTTTCCTTATTGGATCAGCCATCTCCTTAATGGTCTCTTCATCCTTCCAAATCTTCTTGATGAGCAAGAAATGAAACCCAGGCACATGTGGTAAAGATGTGGGGAAACAGGGCACTCTGGCACTCTGTGGTGAGGAGCTATGAAGGTATTACATATGAGGGATGCCCAGTGTGTTTCATGTTTAATACATCCAATATGTACCCTGATGGGTTGGAATTCCAGCTCTATCATTTACCAAATCAGATCTTGGGCAAAATATAGAACCTCCCTGTGCCTCAGATTCCCCTCTGTAATGTAAGGTTGAAAATATTTATTATCATGTGTTTATAGTTGTGAGAAATAAGAGTTAATGTATACTTAGGATCATGCCCAGCATGCTATAGGTGCCTCCAATGTGTTGTCTGTTATAGTCATTTTGGAGATAGGACCTCTGAGGCACACTGAAGACAGGGTTAATTTGAATGTATAAATCAAATCAAATAATGTCCAAATATTTCACTAATCTTAATGCTAGGCAAAGAGCCTGCTAGTCAGCACTGCATCTTCTCATTGGGCAAAAGGTCACCATTCATGCAGGTGAAGATGTTATCATTAGTGATCCCTATGCTACTGGTTCAGTGTTGACTGTGCTATAGGGATTGAATGACACTCAAGATAAGCCAATCTAATCACCTACCTCATGTTTGATAGCTCTTAACATAAATATTTAGAAAATGAGGATTTCTATGAGAGAATATTGGGAAGGTAGAAATGGGAAAAATTGTCAGGCTTATTTGAAAATAAAACTGAAGAGATGAAAATATCTCGGATTAACAACAGTTCAGAGGTTATGTGGAGAGGCTCTCAAGAGAAACTGAGGGAAAACAGTTGTTTCTAGAGAGCTGATAGCTAGAGTTCTGGAGAAAGAGACTTACCAACAAAAGCTTTGGGCCTTTATTACTTCTAAATGGGACATCTGAGGGGTTTGCAAAATATATCCCTCCCTGCTTCCCACCACCAGGCACCCAGAAGATCTGACAATTTCCACCACTGGTGCCTGCTTTGGGTTAAGACTTTGGGTATCCTTATTGAAGTTTTATATATGGTATACCTATATATAAATTTAGAAGGACTAAGTCCATAGCACCCAGAGCATTCTTAGCTTGAATCCCTCTACTTAGGCCTGGTCGAAAGCAAGGTTATAAAACACTAACATAATATAGGAAGTTCTGCTGGGCAGAGTGGAAGGGAATGATGAAGAGTATTGGGCCCTTTTTTACCAGCAGGGAAGGCCAACAGAGACCTAGTGAGATTAGGGGACCTTATGGGGGAATAGCATTGGAAATCAGTACAAGGGCATGGATGAGAATGTAGGAAGTGAAGGCCAAAGAATGGATGGGATCACTGCCGTGGGCCTAAATCTGGCTCAAAAGTCTCCAATGATTCCGATAGCCACACGCAGGCCTGTGGGAAATCTTGTCCTTTCTAATAAAGTGGTATTAAACTAATGGCTCCGCCTTACCAGGTAGGTTTCCCTTTAGGCCCTCTGACTCCAAGGCAGAGGTTCCTGTGTGCACTGTGGCAAGCCCTTGGTGAGAGCGGCACCATGCTATGTGCAGTGTTTTATGTGCACTGGGCACATGGATGTCTTATGTGCTTCCTCTTATCTCCTGGAGCTGGACAGGGCAATACGACATTTCTCCCAAGTTACAGAAAAGAAAAAAGTATTTAAGAAGAGGACAAGAAGTCAAGCCAGATTGTTAGAATGGAACATGGAAGTAAATGGAGAGCTGGTCAAGGTTATTATCCCAGGTCTGGGCTGGACTGGACTGACTGGCTCAGGTGCTCCTTCCTACAACAAGGGGCAGCTCAAGGGGCTGCCACCCTGACAGAGGTCATGGCCCTGGGTGTGGGCACACGGTGCAGTCTTGACTGGGCTCTGAATGTGTTCTCACGGCACCTCCTGCCCTGGCCTTCCATTCTCTTAGTTCATTCGTTACTAGAGTCACTCGCACAATGGGCATGGCTGCACTGTGCATACTGAGATCAAAAAGGACCCAACTGCTCTTCGTATTGTGCTGCAGGTGGAAGGATCTCCATGGACAGAGGCGGGAAATGATTGTTTCTCTTTCCAGAGATGGGAGATGGGAGAGTGGTTAGGAGCAAAGGCTTTGGTTCCAGCAGGAGAAAACACACAATGGAGAGAGGATATATTTGAAGTCATAATGACTGAGAATTTCTTAGAAATAAAACCTAAAACCTCAGATTGGTTCCTAATGTTAAATAAGACAGATATAAAATGAAACCCAGATATACTGTAGTGAACTTTAATAATATAAATTACTAGGAGAAAATTCTCAAAATTTGACAGAGGAAAATAAGATAAATAAGAGAAAAAGCATCAGAACATTAAACAATTTAATAATAAAACTGGAGAAAGGAATAAAGTAATACTTAAAGTGTTCATGGAAGAGGATTTTTTTTTAATTTTTATTTATTTCGGTGTGTGTATGAATGTACTGTCTGCATGCAGGTGTGTGCACCCGTGTCGTGCAATGCCGCGGAGGTCAGAAGAGGGTGTCGGATTCCCCTGGAACTGGAGTTCTCCTGGAACTGGAGTTTCAGACGGTTCTCGGCCGCCATGTGGGTGCTGGGGATCGAACCCGGGTCCTCTGCAAGAGCGGTCGGCGCTCTTAACCGCTAGGCCATCTCTCCAGCCCCATACCTATAATTTTATATCCAGCCAAACAATTACTTAAATAAAACTAAGACAAAAATAGTATTAAGTGTATAAGACTTCAGATGATTTATCCTAAATCTCTTTTGGAAACATTTTTGTTCCTAAATGTTCAATAGAGTAATCTAAAAAGCAAAACTAATAACAAAAATCCAAACAAAACCTAAGGAAAATGGAGGAAAGAAAACATATGCATAAATCAGGCAAGGTCTTCATACCTGCAACCCCAGCAATTGAGAGCCTGAAGCAAGGCAGGAGGCTTGCCAAGAATTCAAGGTGAGCCTGAGCTATGGAGTGAGTTCCAAGCTAGTCTTGGCTACAATGAAAAAGATACATACAGAGAGAGAGAGAGAGAGAGAGAGAGAGAGAGAGAGAGAGAGAGAGTCATAAAGAAGTCAAGGATAGCAACAAAACATTCAACATGTAAGGCTGTAAAATCCTGTGGTTGATGAGATGTTTCAGTGAGTAAAAGAACTTGCTGTATAAACCTGATGACCTAAGTTTGATCCCCCAAACCCACATAAATATGTGAGGAGTTGTCCTCTGACCTCCACAGGTACCATGACACACATGAGCCAATATGCCAACATCATTATGCACATGCACATAATAATAGCAAGCTTCGAAGTATGCATATATGTATATAAATGGCTGAAGAGACTGATGGAGGGATACATAGAGAAGTCAAAACCATACGCTAAATACCAAAAGTTTCCACAGAGCAAAAAGTGGTAAACTAACAATATTATGAAATTTTTACTTTGGATATGATTTTAGAAAACTATAATTTTAGATTATTTGGATATGATTTTAGAAAACTATAATTTTAGAAAAATATAATCTAAAATTGGGATAAAAATAAATAGCAGACCAAATTCCCAAGTGTTCAATAAAGAACTACAGTATGCTGGGTGTGGTGGCACACACCTTTAATCCTAGCACTTGGGAGGCAGAGGCAGGCTGGATCTTTGTGAGTTCAAGGCCAGCCTGGTCTACAGAGTGAGCTCCAAGCCAGCTGGGGCTACAGGGAGACCCTGTCTCAAAAAGACCAAAAAAAAAAAAGAACTGCAGTATAATCAAGGACACCTCCCCTTCCTGAAAAGCTATAGACTCAGACTGCAGATAAATTCTGCTGACTTTAAGGAAAGAGATAATCGCTTGATAAACATAACTTGTTCTGGAAAAGATAAATGAGTTCCTCTTAGTGTAAGACTGGTTTAACCTTTATTACGGAGTCATACCAGAGTGGCAGAAACAGAAAACTTCATGGTTCAAAGTTCTGAATAAAATACTAGCTAACTGTCTGTATTGAGGATAAGGATATGTTAAAAGTTATACCCAATAACTCATTCACAAAATAGGAAAGTTTAGCATGAGAAAAATATTATTATAATTTCTATCATCAATCTACTGAAGAATAATAATTTCATGATTATCTCGTTTTTTTTCAAACTTAGTCTAAGGAAGTTTGATTTTTAAGAAATTTTGTAGACTCTATGTGCATATTTTCTCAAATGGATCAGGCCATTTCTTAATTGCCTATGGCAAACGGAGCAGATGAGGAACATTCTGGCTTGTCCTGAGGTGCCTGCTATCCCTGCCATAGCTTAGAAAAGTATTAGGGGACGAACCAAAGCAGTAAAACCAGAAAAGTTAACAAAAACTATGAGAAGGAAAGAAAAAGGCATGATGGCCCACAATCAAAACAATATAATCAACACATCATTAAGATCTAGTAAGAGTTCACTGGATTTTTCTGGATACCAATTATACTACAAATTCAGGAGGCAGAGGCAGGCGAATCTCTGTGAGTTCAAGGCCCGCCTGCTCTACATAGTGAGCTCCAGGCCAGCTAGGAATAATGAGAGACCCTGTCTCGAAAAGAAAAAGAAGAATGTACATTAAAATATAAGAATATACAATATTTTTCAGAATAGTAAAAACAAAATAAAAATGAACTCTGAAATATTGTGTTATCATTCTTACAAGAACATTGCACCTTTTAAAGAGAAAAATATTAAACTGTTCTGATGGAAAAAATGAAGAAAACTGAAGAGATACACTATGTTCATTTATTAGATAACATTTTCAACCTGGCACTCTCCCTAAAGTTAATGTATAAATTTAATTGAAATCCAATTAAAGATCCATCCAATGATTTTAGGAACTCAAAAAACATATTCTATGGGTATGAAATTTAGAAAGTTGATCCTGAAATAGCAAACAGATGAGAAAGAAAGAGAGAAGGAGAAAGAGAGGGGGACAAAAGAGAGAGGGAGAGTGAACATAGAGAGGACCGAGCTTTACCACAAGGTCACGGAGTGCTAGGTGTGTATGTATGACTTTGATAAAGAAACGAACAAGTAAGACCTGTAGGCCAGACCCATTGCTATACATAAAAGCCTCAAAACTTGTGATAGATGTGGCACCCAAAACATTAAATAAAAGATGAATTTGGAGATGAGTGGTGGGGTCCAGCTAGCTTATTCTATGCAGAAAAAGAAAAATGTACTCTGACCTTATGTCACATGCAAAGGTAAACTCTAGATGAAATATAGAATATATTTATGACCTTGGAGAAGAACATACCATACGGAAGATATTGGATGTACTTAACTGAATCAAAATTGCATAATTTTAATGAAATTTACATATAAAGGAGTGACAGTTTGGAAGGATATATTTGCATTACACACCTAGGTTATACTTGTGTCTCCTGAAAATCAATACAAAAGAGAGGAAAAGATAGATAACCTTTAGGTAAACTTGATGAATAAACAAGAAGAGACTCAAATGGTAAGATGAGTCTTGTGGGGTATATACCCAGGAGTGGTATGACTGGGTCAGGTGGGAAGCTCATTGTGAGTCTTCCAAGAGTTCTCCACACTGCTTTCCATAGTGGCTGTACGAGTTTACATTCCCACCAGCAGTGGATGAGTGTTCCCCTTTCCCCACAACCTCTCCAGCACTTGGTATCATTTGTTTTCTTGATCCTAGCCAGTCTTATCAGATTGAGATGATATCTTAAAGTGGTTTTCATTTGCATTTCCTTAATTATTAGTGCTGTTGAACACTTAAGATGTTCCTCAGCCATCTCTAATTCCTCACTTGTGAAGTCTCTGTTCAGCTCTTTGCTCCATCTTTTGAGTGGGTCATTTGTTTTCTTTCTTCTTTGATTTTGAGTAGTTTATATATTCTGAAATCAATGCTTTGTCAGATGTATCTGCAGTGACGGTTTCCTCCCACTCTGTGGGTTTTCTCTTCACTTCCTTTATTGTTTCTTTTGATGTACAGAAGCTTTTGAGTTTAATGAGGTCCCATTTGTCAATTGTTGATCTTATTTCTTGCACAGCTGCTGTCTAATTTAGGAAGTCTTTTCCTAAACCTATGTCTTGTAGGCTGCTGCCAACCTTTTCTTTTATGACCTTCAGAGTTTGGGGTTTCACATTGAGGTCTTTGATCCATCTGGAGTTGACTTTTGTACAGGGTGAGAGGTAGGGGTTTAACTTTATTTTTCTACAAGTGGTGATCCAGTTTTGCCAACACCACTTGCTGAAGATGCTGTCTTTTCTCCATTGTGTCTTCTTGGCCCCCTTGTCAAATATGAGGTGGCTGAAATTGTATATGCTCAAGTTTGGATCTTCAGTTTTGTTCCATTGGTCAACAGGTCTGTTTTTGTGCCAGTACCAAGCTGTTTTTATGACTATAGACCTGTAGTATAGTTTAAAGTCTGGTATAGAGCTCCCCCTGTGTAGCTCTTTTCACTCAGGGTTGTTTTGGCTATTCGGGGTCTTTTTGTTTATTTTTTCCATATGAAATTAAGGACTTTTTTTTCCAAGCCTGTGAGAAAAACTCTTGGGATTTTACTTGGGATCATGCTGAATCTGTATATTAGTTTGTGTCTAGAATGGATATTTTACTATGTTAATTTTCCCAATCCATGAGAGGGGAGGTCTTTCCATCCTTCTGATGTCTTTGGTGTTTGAATGAGTGTCCCCATAGGCTTTACATATTTGACATTTTTCTCCCCAGTTGGTGGCACTGTCTTGGAGGTGGTCTTAGAAGGTGTAACCATGCTAGAGGCATGGAGGAAGTACGTTTTCAGGGCAGGCTTATAGTGAGTTTAACAAGCCTTGTGGTCTACAGTTGCTCTCTCTTTGCTTCCTGTGCTCATTGCGTGATGTGACCTTCTCGCTTGCTGCTCCAGCTCTAGCCACCATGCCTCCCCCACAACTGTGACACTCTAATCTCCCCTCGGAACCGTCACTAGTAAGCTCAAATGAAACTCTCTTTTTATATCAGTTTCCTTGGCATGGTGCTTTATCCACAGCAACAGAACAAGTGACTAATACCAGTAATTCGGTTACCAAGAGTGGGTGTTGGTTGTGAAGAACCTGACCTATGTGGATGTTTGGAGAAATGTGGAAAGACTTTGGAACTTTGGGCTAGAAAAAAGCTGTCTGATACTGTAAGCAGAGCTTAACAGGCCATTCTAGTAGAAGCCTGGAAGAAAGCATTGCTGCAAAAATGTGGTTCCAGAGGAAAATTACAGAGACTTTGGCAGCAACTGGGATATTTTGATAAAGAGATGGCAGCAGTTTGCCCACAACCCAAATACTTGCCTGATGCTAATTGAAAAACGCAATGGACTAATTGTCTTTGGTCAGAGGATTTTCAAGACCGCCTAATGTAAAATGGTGGTGTGGCTTTTAATGTTGAATATCTATACAGATCTACATGCTGAAAAAGAGCACATGGGGCAGAAGAACAATGCAGACAGAATGTACGTTTGGATCTGAAAAATTACATTATGACGCTAAAGTTTTGTGCCAAGGCATGTGAAGGAGAGGCTCCCTTTCATAAGGAGACTAAAGTGATTACAGAGAGGCCTAGATATTTACAAGTAAACAATGGGAAAGGTGAGAGGTTAAAGTGATTAAGGAGAGGCCTCAAGATTTACAAGTAAACAACAGAATCAATACCTTCAGGGCAAAACCACACACAGCTAATCCTCCAACAAGTCCAGGGCAGAGAAAAATTGCAAATGCGGTTAAAGTAGGAGAGAGTCCATCCCGAACTTGCAGCCAGATTTGGCAATTTCATTCACATGGTGCTGGCTTTAGAGGCATGAAGTTTGCAAGAGTGAAGGGGTCATCAGTTCTTCCTCCACGGTTTCAGAGAGCCACAGAGGCCAGGCAGAGTGCAGCAGGGGCGTCCCTGAATAAAGAAGGCCCTGATAGGCCATTGTGTGAAGCTGGGAATGTGAAGCCTGGTTGGCAGCGGAGACCCCAAGAAGACATTCGAGATGCCAGACCTGTGAGATATTTGCCAAGCAGAGCTGCATACAGGGAGTGGTACCAGCCTAAGAATGTTACAAGCAAAGCTGGAAGAGCTGAGCTATCTAAGCCCTTTGGAAGTCAAGTCCCAGAATTCACACATGGAGCTACTGGACTTGGTGTTTGCCCTGCAGGTTTTCGGTCTTGTTTTGGTCCAGTATTTCCTCACTATGCCTCTATTCCTCCCTTTTGGAATGGGAATGTGTATTCAGTTCCACTGTACATTGGGAGTATGAAATTTGTGTTTTGATTTTATAGGAGCTTACAGTTTAGGAGATTGGCCTGAGTCTCAGAAGAGACTATTGATTTGGAGTTGCTCTTTCTTTCTTTTGGTTAACTGGGCTAGAGGTCTGTCTATCTTGTTTATTCTCTCAAAGAACCAAATTTTGGATTCATTGATTTTTTTTGTACTGTTTTCTTTGTTTCTATTTCATTGATTTCTGCTGTGATTTTTGTTATTTCTTCCTGTCTGTTGCATTTAGGGTTCATTTGTTTTTGTCTCTCAAGTGTTTTCAGCTGCAGTGTTAGATTGTTCACTTGTACTCTTTCTGTTTTTCTGATGTAGGCACTCAGGGCTATAAACTTCCCTCTTAGGACTGCTTTTAAAGTATCCCATAGGTTTTGTTGTGTTGTATTATCATTGTCATTCAATTCCAGGAATGCTTTCATTTCTTTTTTTATTTCTTCCTTGACCCACTCATTAATTAGGAGAGTGTTGTTTAGTCTCCATGTGTTCTTGTAGATAGTAGGGCTTATCCTGGTGTTGATATTGAGCGTTATTGCACTGTGTTCTGATAGAATGCATGAAAGTATTTCAATCTTTTGTATTTGTTGAGTTTTTTTTTTCCTGTGTCCCAGTATGTGGTCGATTTTGGAGAATGTTCCGTGGGGTGCTGAGTAGAAAGGGTATTCTCTGGTATTTGGGTGGAATATTTGGTATATGTCTGTGAGGTCCATTTGATGTATCATATCGTTCATTTCAGATGTCCCTCTGTTTATTCTTTGTCCCAATGATCTGTCCAAAGGACTTAGTGGGGTATTGAAGTCCCCTACTATGAGTGTGCTGGGGTTAATCTGTGCCTTGAGGTCCTGGAGAATTATCTGTATAAAGTCTGGTGCACCAGAGTTTGGGGCATATATATTCATGATTATGAAATCTTCATAGTCAATTATTCCTTTGATAAAGATGTAATGGCCCTCTTTGTCTCTTCTGATTTCTTTTACTTTGAAGTCTATTTTGTCTGATATTAAAATAGCAACACCTGCTTTCCTTTTGGTACCATTTGCTTGGAATATTTTTTTCCATCCCTTTACCTTAAGTTGGTGCCTATCCTTGAGAGTGAGATGGGTTTCTTGCAGACAGCATATAGATGGGTTTTGTTTCCTAATCCAATCTCCCAGTCTATGTCTTTTGATTGGGGAATTTTGTCCATTAATATTTAAGGATATAATTGACAGATGTGTGTTGCTTCCTTTCACCTTATTATCCATTTGCATTTTTAGTCTCAGTTTCTACTTCTGCAGTTATGTTTCTATTAGTTTCTCTTTCTAGGTGCCTGGGGATAGTTGCTCCTCTCTCTATCTTTTGAATTGCTTCAAGTATTTTCTGAAGGGTTGGTTTTCTGGACATGTATTCTATCATCTTGTTTATGTCATGGAAGACTTTTCTCTCTCCTTCAACCATAATTGACGTTTTTGCTGGGTATAGTAACCTGGGTTGGCATCTATTGTCCTTTAACACTGGGAATGCTTTGCTCCACATTCTTCTTGCTTTTCGTGAGAAGTCAGGTGTAATTCTGATGGGTTTCCCCTTCTATGTAACTTGTTTTTTTTCTCTTGTGGCTTTCAGAATTTCATCTTTGTTTTGGGTGTGTAGTGTTTTAACTATGATATGGTGTGGGGAGTTTCTTTTCTGATCTTGTCTGTTTGGAGTTCTATGTGCTTGTATTTGTATGGGTTTGTCTTTTTTTAGTTTGGGGAAATTTTCATCTTATTATTCTGCTGAAGATCTGATCAGTACCATTCTCTTGGGATTCTTCTCCTTCCTCTATTCCTATGATTTTATTTTTATTTATTATTTTTATTTTATGTGTAGGAATGCAATACCCTGCATGTCCATAAATGCACCCATTTTGTGCAGTGCCCACGGAGGTCAAAGAGGGTATCAGATCCCCTGGAATTGGAGTTACCCATTACTTGTTTCACTGTCGTATGGGAGCTGGGACTCAAACCTGGATCCTCTGCAGGAGCAGCCAGTGTTCTTAATCACTGAGACATCCCCCCCCCCAATGTTAACAATTTTATGGGAAAATGGGAAAAAATCGTGCTGGTGGGAATAAAGAATGGTGTGGACATTTTTGGAGAACATTCTCTGATGAAATAACTTTGGCATGCACCCCAGAACCCCCATACCTAGGATTTGCACTCCTGAATATAGGCTGTGAATAAACTGGTGCAGTTAACCCTAAGAGACACAGGTAGGAATGCTCCTTGCTAGAGGAGAGCTAGGGCTGGATTGCTAAGGGAATAGAGACCTCTAAAAACAGATGAATAAAGGTGCACAGTGACACCAAAGCCCTGCTCAGAAGTAGTGATGTCAACACATCAAATATTTTTTTTTAATTTTCTTAATTTATTTATTTTGTATGTGTATGAATGTACTGTCTGCATGTAGGTTTGTGCACCCGTGTCGAGCAATGCTGTGGAGGTCAGAAGAGGGTGTCGGAGTCCCCTGGAACTGGAGTTAAAGACGGTTCTCAGCCATCATGTGGGTGCCGGGGATCAAACCCGGGTCCTCTGCAAGAGCAGTCAGTGCTCTTAACCGCTAGGCTATCTCTCCAGCCCCCAACACATCAAATCTTAAACCTGAAGTACAGAACCCCGAAGACTCCATTTGAAAATGGCCAGCAGGGGCTGGAGAGATGGCCTAGCGGTTGAGTGCCAACTGCTCTTGCAGAGGACCCGGGTTAGATCCCCAGCACCCACATGGCGGCTGAGAACCCTCTTTAACTCCAGCTCCAGGGGAATCTGATACCCTCTTCTGACCTCCGCAGCATTGCGTGACACGGGTGCACAAACCTACATGCAGACAGTACATTCATACACATACAAAATAATAAAATAAAATAAAAAAAAAATAGCTCCACCGTGGCTTAAAAAAAAAAAAAAAGAAAAGAAAATGTCCAGCAAATTTCCAAGTCATGGAACCAACATACAGAAGCAGTCGCATCTCTATCAGTGAATAATAAGCAATTCCAAAAGGAATTTAAGCTGGTCTAGGCTGGGCTGGGCTGAGCGGCTGGGCGGCGGGGCTGCGGGCAGCGGCGTCCCGGTCCTCGCCGACCGGCCATGAACGGGCTGCCCTCGGCTGAGGCGCCAGGCGGCGCGGGCTGCGCTCTTGCCGGGCTACCGCCGCTGCCGCGCGGCCTCAGCGACCTGCTCAACGCGAGCGGGGGCTCGTGGCGGGAGCTGGAGCGCATTTACAGCCAACGCAGCCGCATCCACGACGAGCTGAGTCGTGCCGCCCGCGCCCCGGACGGGCCCCGCTACGCCGCCGGCGTCGCCACCTCGGGCCCCACCGCGGGCCCGCGTCGCCCGGTCAACCTGGACTCGGCTCTAGCAGCGCTGCGCAAGTTGATGGTGGGCCTTCGGCAGCTGGATATGTCTCTACTGTGCCAGTTGTGGGGTCTGTATGAGTCGATCCAGGACTACAAGCATCTGTGCCAAGACCTGAGTTTGTGCCAGGACCTGTCATCCTCCCTGCACTCGGACAGCTCCTACCCACCTGATGCCGGCCTGTCAGATGACGAAGAGCCACCTGACGCCAGCCTGGCCCCCGACCCTCCACCCCTCACCGTGCCCCAGACACACAACGCCCGTAACCAGTGGCTGCAGGACGCCTTCCAGATCAGCCTCTGAAGAGCTGGGGTAGATGGCAATGCACCCATAGAAAAGGCTCAAAACTTGCCCTTTGGCAGTCCGTAGTCGCCAGTGCCTGCTCTTTACCGGTACCCCACACCTCATCCTCACCTCACCTCACTGCAGGAACGGCAAGGCATATGCCCATTGGGCAAGCCAACTAGGTTGCAGCTCTGCCCACTGCACTGGCTCCGCCTCTCCCACCTGAGAGCACCCCTAGCTTGGCCAGCCCTCGGTCTGGAGGCTCAGGGCGTCTTGCACTTCCCCATGGCATCTCTGAGACTGGGATGAGTGCCTAACTGCCGTCCCCTTCATCTTTTGCGCCCCTTGCAGCTGCTTGCTCAGGGGGACCCCTACCTGCAGACTCGGGGTTCCACTGTCCGGGACAAGGGCTCCAGGACCCATCCCTGCAACCACCCAAAGCCAGAAAGGCCGAGGCCTCCATGCTGGATATTTAAGTTTAGGAGCCAGTTCGTGGATGCGTAGATAAATAAACAGGTTTAATATTACAAAAAAAAAAAAAAAACCAAAAGGAATTTAAATATCAATTCCATGAGCCAGGTGTGGAGGTGCATGCCTTTAAACCCAGCACTCAGGATGCAGAGGCAGACAGAACTCTGTGAGTTCAAGGCCAGCCTGGTCTACATAGGGAGTTCCAGGCCAGCTGGGGTTAAAGAGAGACCCTGTCTCAGACAAAATATCTAAAAAAAAAAAATAGACATTATTTTGGGGCTGGAGAGATGGCTCAGCAGTTAAGAGGACCAACTGCTCTTGCAGAGGATCCAGGTTTGATTCCCAGCACCCACATGGCAGCTAAGAACTGTCTTTAAACCAAGGGTTGTGGCACAGGCCTTTAATCCTATTACTTGGGAGGCAGAGGCAGGGGGATCTCTGTGAGTTCAAGGCCAGCCTGGTCTACAGAGTGAGTTCCAGGCCAGCTGGGGCTATAGGGAGAGCCTGTCTCAAAAAGACAAAAAAAAAAACAAACAAAAAAAAACCCAATTCCATTTATAATAGCATAAAAAATAAGATATTTCTAAATAAATTAGCTAGGTTGACACAAAATATATACATCAAAAACTGTAAAATATCTCCTATCTGCTTCTCAGGATTGTGGGTCTGAGGGACAGAATGATGATTAGGACAGTAAGCCATGTCCAGGGGCCAACACGGAAACACCTGGGTGTTGGGAAGAGTGTTGGTTGGAAATATCAGTTAGATGGCTTTGAGTTTTCTGGGCTCTCATGCATGCTCAGCCTCACAATGGCATCTGCAGTCTGAGCTGGCCTGGTTGGATGGGACTCTGCAAGCAGCTGAGGTAGCTAAGTCATGACTCTAAACCCCAGGCCTCTCAACTCAGCTGCTGCCCACAAGAGTCAGCATAGGACCTCAGGGAACAGGCAGCCCCCCTGAAGCAGGCTATGTTGGGATGCTGTCCTGAAGTCCTGGTGACCCCAGACAGATGGAGGCAGTAACATCCCATTCCTCCTTTCCCCACTCCCAAGGCTTCAGTGCCAGCACTGTGCTTCACCAGCTTAGTCCCAGAGGGTGATGCCGCAGGCTAAAAGCCTGAGAGCTCACCCTAACTGACCTGTACGCATATTCAAGTCTGCAAAGGGCTTTTATTATTCCTGATTATTCCCATAGTCCCCCAGGTAGGCAGTATTATGTTCTCTTGGTAAATGTAAAAGCAGGCGCAGAGGGAAAGTGGTCAGGTCAGAAAAGGGCAGGCAGCCTTGAGTGTGGGCTGTTCCCCAGCATGTTCTAGTGTTCAGTGCTGCCTGTGGGCCTGGCAGGCACACCCTTCCCAGGGGACCCGGACTGACACTTACCTTCAAGGCAGCAGCCTAGTTTGGCTCCCCTGCTCCTAGAGAAAAGGTCTTATCTCCAGGAAGACCCAGACCTAGAAAGACTTTAAAAGGATGAAACATTTGGAGTGGCAGGCTCCTGTCCCCTACTGGTGAAACACGAACATTGCTAGGACAGATTATCCAGCCATCGAAAGCCACCAAATCCTATCTTTAAACATCATTTTCCTTCTTAAAGATTAGTATCAGGGGATCTTTTTCTCAGATCTCTCTGTACCTGAACAGAATACAAAGCATGATGTCACACCATGAGCACCAAACCAAACATGAGGAAGCCTGTGTCTAACCCTGTGTCTTCTGTGTGATGTTGGGCTGATCTTTCAGCTTCTATGCACTGGGTTTCAAGTGTACAATGGATATAACAGTATCTTCCTCAGGGAGTGGACATGAATATTGAGAAGGAGGTGTATTTGAAAGTCACAGAGCTGAGACCCAGGAGAAGCCCAGTTATCATTTGTTGATACTCATGGTTTTATGGGGTTGTCTCTGTCCCCTCATTGCCCAAGGCCTGAATTCAGCTCAAATATTCTAAATCATCACAGAATTAGAAGATAGTTAAATGCAGGCCACAACATGGTTTTAAGAAGTTCCTTATAAACTTCATTAAAAGTATCCATTGCTCCAACAATCCTGCCCCTAATCTTATCCCATATCCTTAACAAAGGCATCTTTGGAAGGAACTCATCACCTCAGGAAGTAGCCCATTTCTCTCTGGCCAGTTCTACCAGAAGCAAACTCTCTCCCTGTGGGAGGGGGACCCCACCTACCACACCTGCTGAGGTTCAAATGTGAGGGAGGTCTAGGGGCAGAAATTAAAGCATGTACTATTTTTCTTTTCAAATCCATTCACTCTTCAGTAGGTGAATTTATATTTATATTTATAAATAAATATAAAGCTCGGCATGGTGGTGCATGCCTTTAATCCTAGCACTCGGGAGGCAGAGGCAGGTGGATCTTTGTGAGTTCAAGGCCAGCCTGGTCTACGGAGTGAGTTCCAGGACACCTGGGGCTACAGGGAGACCCTGTCTCAAAAATACAAAATAAATAAATAAATAAATAAGTAAGTAAGTAAAATATAAATTTATAAATATAAATTTATAAATATAAGTTTATATTTATAAATTTATATTTATATTTATAAATATAAGTTTATATATTTATATAAACTTATATATTTATTTATATATATTATTATATATTATATTATCTATTATATATTATAATAAATATATATTTATATATATAAACTTATATTTATAAATATAAATATAAATTCCTAAAACTCTCCACAAACTCCCCCACGGTGGTGTCTCTTTGGGTATAGTAGACTTCCAAAGCAAGTGTTCTCCGACTGCTCTCAGACGTTCCTGCTGGCCATGAGGTCCAGCCCTAGCATTGGACACCCTGCAGCACAGGGCTCAGAACTGCATGTGAAGAGAGAAATTTAGTGGATAATATTGATGGTCAACTTGACAGGGTCTAAAATCACCTAGGAGAGGAACTTCTGGGCATGTCTGTGAGAGGGTTTCTAGACTGGACTAATTGAGGTGGGAAGCTTCACTCTAAATGTGGGTGGTACCATCCTATGGGCTGGGGTCCGGGACTGGATAAAAAGGAGAGAGCTAGCTCAGCATCAGTATTCATCTTTCTCCATTTCTGGATTGTGGAGCCACCGGAAGCTCCTGTAATTTTCCCTTTCCTGACTTGATGGATTGTACCCTGGAACTGGAGCCCAGATAAATCCTGCCTTAAGTTGCTTAGCCCAGGTATTTTGTCAAAGCAACAAAAAAAGTAACTAATATGATGTGATTGGGGTCAAGTAAATGTATGATGTTACACACATCATTTTGAGAGCTTTTAAAACATCTATGTGTAGGGGCTGGAGAGATGGCTCATGGTTAAGAGCACTGATTGCTCTTGCAGAGGACCCGGGTTCAAATCCCAGCACACACATGGCAGCTAAGAACCATTTTAGGCTGGGTGTGGAGGCACATGCCTTTAATCCCAGCACTCAGGAGGCAGAGGCAGGTGGATCTCTGTGAGTTCAAGGCCAGCCTGGTCTACATAATGAGCTCTAAAGGGAGTCTCTGTTTCAAAAAGACCAAAAAAAATCTGTGTGTAACATCTAGGTGTGTAACATACATATTTATTCATATAAATATGTGTATGTCTATATTTGTATGAATTCATCCACATGTCAATTAAGTATGATAAGAATTTCTAATAGTTAACTTTTCATGGTCAAATGCCTGGAAAGAGTTCATCATTTGTAAGCATTGCTACAGTGGATGTTGAATGTCCCCTGCCAAAGGCCCAGTGTTAAAGGCTTGATCTCCAAGGTGGTACTATTGAAGATGGTAGGAATTCTGGGGATCTAGGGCCTAGAGTGAGTGTCTTAGGTCACTGGGATATATATATATATTTTTTATATATATATTATATATACTTTATATATAAATATAAATATATTAAACCATAAATTATTAGATTATAACTAATATTAAATTAATTCTATATTTATATTTTTTATATATCTATATATATATTTTTTTAAAGCCAATGTTTTTTTTTTTTTCTTTTTTTCATTTCATACAATATTTATTGAATAAAATCTAGACCCTGTGCTCACTCCACTGCCCTCCTCCCCCCACCAAGCTATTGCATTCGCCAAACATGGTTTCTTCATTCTTTTTTCTTATACTCCTTCCAAATTCTTGATGCATGATGCTTACTTTTTCGAGCACGGACGTTCACTGGTTCAGTCAGTTCTTGTACGCAGTCTTTTCTATGTTGTTGTTGTCATATCCCTCCCACATCATCACTTGCAAAAAGAAATAAAAAAAGATTTTAGATCATCCTGAGCCCAGCGGACAGGTAGAGGGGGAGACCAGGTGAGAACTGGGTGTCTTGGGCGAGCTGAATTGCATGCATCCTTTGTCCTGCCTGTCTTTAGTTTGATTGGCCTTGTGGCTGTGAGGTTGGAGTTATCTCCCGAGCTGGATTAAAGGTGGGTCTTTGGCTTGATTGAGTCTGTGGCTGTTGGGGCGGAGTTATCCCCCAGACCGGTATTAAAGACAACTTGTGTGCTCTTGATATTTGAGTTCCTGAGCCCAGCGGCAGGAATCGAGGGGGGACACGGGAAGGGAGAACCTGAGGTGTCTTTGCGATGCTGATTTTGATCCTTTGGTCGTGCTGTTTTGTTTGATTGGCTTTTGTGGTTGTTTGAGGTTTGAGGTTATCTCCCAGCTGGGATTAAACATTGTGTTGTCTTTGGGCCTTGATTGAAATCTAGTGGCTGTGGGGGCGACATGTACTCCTCCCAGCCGGTACTAAAGCTTGGTTGTGACTCTTGGATATCTGAGATCTCATTGGCGCCCAGCGGCAGTGACGGGGCGGGGGCTTCGAAGGCCACCCCCCCCCTCCCAACTGAGGATTACGAAGAGGATCTGATAGAGGCAAGCAGGGCAAGCAAAGCACGCCTTCAACACAGAAGAGCAATAACCACAATGGAATACGGCAAGGAAACCATTGCCAGGAACAAAGAAGAGACTACACTGGAAAGGGCAGGATAATCCATGCCAAGCTTACCAAACCCTATGCGACGACTCCTGCAGTGGGATCCCTCCGGGATGCCCCAGGACACAGACAATCAGAAACACAATTGGGAACCTACTCTAAAGAACTACAAGGATCATAAGAACAATTAAAGACCTAAGAAAAGAGAATGAGGGACAGGGATGACGGAGATGAGGATGAATTGACAAGCTCCTCCGAAAGGAAGTAGACCCTGAAAGATCCCATGCTGAAAAAAAAAGAAAGAAACCAACCAGCAAACAAAAGAGCTACCAAAAGAGATCGAGAAGCTCCAAAAGAAATGAAACACTAAAGAAATCAGAAGAGGAAGAAAAAAAGGAAATCAAAACACTCATCCATCAAGAGGAAAGGAATGAAAAAGCCTCAGAAGCAGAATGGAGGAAGCAGAACAAAGAATATTCAGACTGCTGAGAGATACACACAGAACAACTAAAAACTCAAGGACAGATTAGAAAAATTTAAAAAATACACATAAAAAGAACAAACCAGGACTGTGGGACACTATGAAAGGACTCAAACCTCTCATCATAGGAATAGAAGAAGGAGAAGAATCCCAAGAAAGAGCGATGGTATTGATCCGATCTCAACAGAATAATAGATGAAAATTCCCCAAACTAAAAAAAGAGAAACCACATACCATACAAGAAGCACACAGAACTCCAAACACAGAAAGATCAAAAAGAAGAAATCTTCACACAATAAAAAAAAGAAAAAATAAAAAAAAAACCCCAAAACAAAGACAAAAATCTTAAAGCACAAGAGGAGAAAACAAACAAGTGACCTATAAAGGAAAACCATCAGAATACAACGGACTTCTCATGGCAAACATGAAGCAAGAAGAACTGGAGCAAAACATTCCCAGTGTTAAGGGACAATGGTGCCACCACCCAGGTTCTCTAACCAGGCAAAATGTCAATCATTTGTGGAAGGAGAGAGGAAAACCTTCCATGACTACAACAATTGAAAGATACATGTCCGGAAAAACCAACCCTTCAGAGAATACTTGAACAATTCAAAGTTACAGAAAGGAGCAACAAAAAAGAGCAACCCCCAGGCACCTAGAAGAGAATCAATAAAAGCATAAATGCAATAACTGCAGAAGTAAAACCTAAACACAAACAAGATTAATAAGACAAAGGAAGCAACACAAACCTATCAGTATAACCTTAATATTAATGGACTAAATTCCCAATCAATAGACATAGACTGGGAGATGGATTAGGAACAGAATCCATCGATATGCTGTTGACAAGAAAACACATCTTACCTTCAAGGACATGGCACCACCTTAAAGGATGAGGATGGAAAAAAATATTCCGTCAAATTGGTACCAAAAAGAAAGCAGGTGTTGCTATTTTATATCGAAAAAATAACTTCAAAGTAAAAGAAATCAGAAGAGAAAAAAAGAAGGCCATTACATTTTATCAAGGAACAATTCCATCAACAAGAAGATTTCACATTATGAATATATGCCCCAAATTCTGGTGCACCAAACTTTAAAAGCAATTTCCAGGACCACAAAAGTCACACAGTACTACACCCAGCACAACCATAGTGGGGACTTCAATACCAACTGAGTCTTTGGATAGGTCAAACAGGCAACAAAAGAATAAACAGAGAGACATCTGAACTGAACGATTATGATACACCAAATGGACCTCATAGACCTCTACCGAAATTCCATCCTACAATACCAGAGAATCCACTTTCTACTCAGCCACCCCACGGAACATTCTCCAAAATCGACCACATCTGGACACAGAGAAGAAACTCTCACAAATACAAAAAAGATGAAATAATTTTTATGCATCCTGTCAGACCACAGTGCATGAAGCTCAACATCAACACCAGGACTAAGCCCTCCTCTGCCTACAAGAACACATGGAGACTAAACAACACACCTTGATAATAAATGGTCAAGGAAGAGATAAAGAAGAAATAAAAACATTCCTGGAACTGAATGACATGACAATACAACACAACAAACCTATGGGATACCTTAAAAGCAGTCTAAGAGGGAAATTTATAGCCCTGGGTGCCTACATTAGAAAAACAGAAAGAGCACAAGTGAGAATGATCTACACTACTGCGTAAAAGCCTAAGGGGCAACAACAGTGACCTAAACCAACAGACAGGACGAAATAACAAAAACCAAGCAAAAATCAAGAAACGCAAAACAAAGAAAAACATACAAAAAATCAATGAACCAAAGTTGGTTCTTTGAAAGAAATAAACAAGATAGATAGACCTCTAGCCCAGTTAACAAAAAGAAGAAGGAACAACTCAAATCAATAAATCTAGTGAAAAGGGAAATTCACACAGACACAAGGAAAAGATCAGAAAATTATGGGAATACTTACAAAACCTATATCTCACCAAGTTTGAAAACTAGAAGAAAGGTGGAATATCTGAAATCTGGGAATCACACAAAGCTTCCAAGAGAGATCCAGAGCTTAAACAGACCCATAAATATGAAGAAATAGAAGATGTATAAGAACCTCCCAACTAAAAAAAAAGCCCAGGCCCAGACGGTTTCACAGGCAGAATTCTATAAAACATCCAAAAAGACCTACAACCATTATTTCTGAAATGTTTAGAAGGATACAACAGAGGGAATTCTCCAAATTCCTTCTAGAAGCCAGCAATCACCCTAATACCAAAACAGGCAAAGATCAACAAAAAGGAGAAATAGACCCATCTCCCTTGAACACAGATCCAAAATTCTAAACAGATATTAGCAAATGCATACAGACCTCATCAAAGAAGATCATCCATCATGACCAAGTTGGATTCATACCAGGATGCAGGATGGTTCAACATACAAAAATCAATAACATCATCAAACACATAAATGAATAAAGACAAAAACCACACACCATCATCTCAATTGATTCTGAAAAAAACCTTTGACAAAATCCAGCATCCCTTCATGCTTAAAGTCCTAGAGGGAATTGGATTGGAGGGATCATTTCTCAATGTAATCACAAAGCTATATACAGGAAACCCACAGCCAATATCATCCTAAATGGGAGAAATGACCAGAAACATTCCCTTTAAAGGTAGGAACTTCAAGGCTGCCCCTTCACACTCCTCTTCAAAATGTGCTTGAAACACTTGCTAGAAGGCAATAAGGCAAGAAAAGGATATTAAAGGAGTACTAATTGGAAAAGAGGAAGTCAAACTATCCCTATTTGCTGATGATATGATTGTTTACTTAAGGGAGCAAAAAACTCCACCAGAAAACTCCTAGAAACGATTAACAGCTTCAGCAAGTGGCAGGATACAAAATTAACCTAAAAAATCAATGGCCTTTCTTTCACCAACAACAAGCAACTGGAGAAAGAATTCAAGAACTTCCCACTCACATTAGCCTCAAAAACAATAGATACCTAGGAACAAACTAACCAAAGATACCCAAAGACCTACAACAAAAAATTTTAAACCGCTTAAAGAAAGAAATTGAAGAAGGACTCAGAAGATGGAACAAAAACCTCTCCATGCTCATGGTATGGAAAATTAACATTGTAAAAATGTCCATTTTACCCAAACTCTTGTATAGATTTAATGCAATCCCAATAAAATCCCCAAGAGTTTCTTCACTAGGCTTGGAAAAACAGTTCTTAAATTCATTTGGAAAAAACAAAAGACCCCCGAATAGCAAACAACCTGACTGAAAAGACTACAACGGGGGATCCTATACCAGATTTTAAACTATACTACAGGGCTATAGTCATAAAAACAGCCTGGTACTGGCCACAAAAAAGGACCTGTTGACAATGGAACAAAACCAGAAGATCCAACTCTGAAGCAATACAATTCAGCCATCTCATATTTGACAAGGGGGAAGAGCACAAGCAACAAATGGAGGAAAGACAGCATTTTCAGCATGTGGGGTTGGACAAAACTGGATTCACACACTTGTAGAGACATGAAATTAAACCGCTCCTACCTCTTCACCCTGTACAAAGTCAATCCAGATGGTATAACAGACCTCAAGTGAAAAACCCCAAAACTGTGGAGGATTAGGCAGAAGAAAAAGTTGGCACGCGACTACAAGACATAGCTAAGAAAAGAACTTCCTAATGCAACAGCAGGCCACATAAGAATTAAGGTCGACAATTGACAATTTGACACATGATTCAAACTAAAAGCTTTCTGACATCAAAATAAAAGAAAAATCAAGGACAGTTGAAGGCGAAATCCCACAAGTAGGGAGGAACCTTCACGGAACCGACCCCTCTGACAAAAGCATTGATGCTCCAGAATATCCTAAACTACTCAAAACAAAGAAAAAGAAAAACAAAGCAAAAAAACAAACAACCCAAAAAATAAAAACAGTGAAAGGATTTCACAAGTGAGGAATTAGAGATGGTCTGAGAAAACTAAGACACTCAAGATGTCTCAACAGCACTACCATTAAGGAATAATGCCAAATCTTGAAAACCACTTTAAGATACATCTCTACTCCATAAGACTGGCGAGGATCAAGAGAAACAAATGACCCAAGATGCTGGAGAGGTTGTGGGAAATGAAAGGAGAACACTCATCCATGCTGGTGGAATGTAAACTTCGTACCGCCACTAATGGAAAGCAGTGTGGAGAAACCCTTGGAATGAACTTGGATGAAACTTGCCCACCCGACCCCGCCTTACCACTCTGGGCATGTACCCTCAAGACTTACCCCCGCAAGAAATACATGCACGGCATGTTTTTTCAGCTCTCTTTATACTCACTCAGCACCGTGAGCTGGAACAACCTAAATGCCCCTTCAACTGACGGAGTGGGGATAGTAGAAAATGTGGTAATCTACACCAATATGCGTACTATGCAGCAGCTAAAGAAAGATGCTTGACTCATCCGAGCTTTTGCAGGCGAATAATGGCCTGGAGCTATAAGACCTCATTGCTGAGTGCAGTAGTAACACCGTCCCAGAAAAGAACAACGATGCATGGTTCCCCTCATATGTGGACTCTAGTGCCAATTACCCAGTTGTCAAGTTGTATTTCTCATGTGAGGCCCCTGAGCTTTTGTACAAAGCCGTTGGGCATAAATGCCATTTTGGAAACAACAACAACAACAGAAAATACTGCATCAAAGAACTGACTGAAACAGTGAACTTCTGCTCAAAACAGTCAACTTCCCCATGGAAAATATTGAGAAAGACTAAGAGATGGAAAGCATGTTTGGCAGAATGCACGAGCTCTGGTGGGGTGGGGGAATGAGCGGGAACATGGGTCTAGATTTGTTAAAAATAAATAAATAAATTTATGTGAAAAAAAAACAAAAAAACAAAATATGCACATATGCATGCCACATATATTATAGGTTTTAGCATCTTCAGCTTATGTTTTTTTTTTCTTTATTAGTCTGAAAGATGTCCTGTTTGAAGTCTCCTCATTGGCAAGCCCAAAACACCATCAGTTCTGCCCTTGTACTCCACACTGGGGTTTTCCCTTCCCATGGTCACCAAATGACGTCCAGTAAGCACCACGTCCTGTCTTGATCTTCCTGTACTGGTGGGAGATATATGTATTAAGGTGAGTTATTTGTCTTCGTCAGCTTCAGCGATCAACTTGACACAAACCTAGAGTCACCCGGCAAGAGGGAACCTCAACTGAAGACTCCTTTATTGGATTGGCCTGTGGGCATGTTTGTGAAATGTTTTCTTAATTGCTCCTTGATATATGAGGGCCCAGCCCACTGTGGACAGTGCCATCCCTAGGCAGGTATGTGTGGACTGTACAAGAAAGCTAGCTGAGCAAGCCAGGGAGAGTGAGCCAGTGAGCATCTTTCTGCTTCAATTCCTACTTGAGTTCCTATCCTGACTTCCCTCAGTGATGCACTGGGATTGTAAGACAAAATAAATTCCCGGTTTGCCTTTGGTCACGGTGTTCATCATACCCACAGAAAGCAAACTATGACATATAAAATGCATTTTCTTTAAGTGTACAAAGTATATAGAATTTGGCTTTTTAAGGCAAATGGGAGCTTAGAAAAAGGAAGGAAAAAAAGAAAAAAGATCCTTTTCACTGGTATTAAGTGGGTTGCCCATTTGCAGAATGCCAGATTATTTGATACAGTATCATAATAATGGAACCAAATAGTCCTTGTTTACCGTCTGAAACTCCAATTCCAGGAGAACTCCAGTTCCAGGGGAATCCAAGACCCTCTTCTGACCTCCGCGGCATTGCACGACATGGGTGCACAAACCTGCATGCAGACAGTACATTCATACACATACAGAAATAAATAAAATTAAAAAAAGATAATTAAAAAATTTTTTAAAAAATTAAAAAAAAAAGACAAATAAGGAGCTGGAGACATGGCTCAGTGGTTAAGAGCACTGGCTGCTCTTGCAGAGGACCCAGGTCTGGTCTCCAGAACACACATGGTAGCTATCCTTAACTGCAGTTCCAGGGGATCCAATGCCCTCTTCTGGAATCTATAGGAATTGCATACACATAGTGCACTTACCTACACTGCAAGCAAAACACTCATACATATAAAAATTTAAAAAATAAGTATGTCAGGAAAAAAAATCAAAGATAAATAATTCAAAGGAGATGGGAGAAGGGGAGAGAAAGAAGCCCCTTCACCCCATACCTTTCCCCTTTCCCCAAAAGCCCAGAAAGAGCTCATCATACTGCTGTTCAGCATCTTCTGTGGGAGTGTATGCATCCGAAAATCTGTTTAATTGGAGCAAGTGGAATGCAAATTTAAGTTGGGTTTTAATTAGGTTATGGTGCCTGTTAATTACTTGGCCAGCACATTGCCTGAGCTACCCAGCTGCACGATGGCAGTGGGGAGGGTTTATGAATCCTAGCACTGTGGGTCCATGGGAGGCCAAGGCAAGATGGCCTCACTCAGCATCTGCTCCTGCCACTGTAACCCAGACCAGCAGCTTGGACCCTGTCCCTGGGCTTGTCAGACGCTGAGTCTGATCTGCGCTGTCCCAAGATTCCTGGGTGCTAGGAACCACAAGGCAAAAGAGGCAGAAGATTATAAGAGTTAGGGAGACTAATTGGGAACAGAGTCTGTAAGAGGGGAGGGGGAATAACAGATGGTAATAAATTGGTTAAAGTTTTCTATGTGTGTGTGTGTGTGTGTGTGTGTGTGTGTGTGTGTGTAAAAGAAGATCCCACTGGGTGATTTATAAACACACTAAGAGTTAAGACACATGGCCCCAGACACTACCTAGCCCAGCCTTGTGTGGTCATTTCCACAGGCTTTCTGTAGAAGAACCACATCTCTCCTGTCTCACCCTGGTAGCTGGTATGCAACTCTTCCAATATTTTCAAAACCTTCTTTTTTCCTCTTGAGATTTTTCTCTGGTAGCGAAAAGAAAAAAAAAAAAAAAAAAAGAAATGAAATAGCTGTCACCACTGATTTGAGGCCCTGAGGGAGAGAGAAAGAGATCAAAAGTCAACATCTGTGATTCTGCAAATAGAAAATGAAATGTTTCCCAGGAAGGCTGGGAAGCGACTCTGGGCAGCTTGGCTCTTCCTCCATGGTCCCATTGGAGTGGCTGTGCCCAGTCTAGAGCCTTTAAAGGAAAACACTGGGACTGGCATGATTAAGCAGGTGTGCTCTGCCAGCCCCCAAGGGAGACTCAAGGTGGGCCTGCAAAGGCCTGGGGACCAGCAAGGTGAGCCACAGGGAATCCTGCTCACCATGGAGTTTTCAGGAGGAGAGGCAGGATGAACTGTCACCCAGGGTATTTGTTACTTTTCTGTTGCAGTGAGAAATCACCATGACCAATGCGACTTATACAAGGAAGAGTTTACCTGAGCTTACGGTTCCAGATACTCTTCCAGAGGGGAAGAGTCCATAACAGCAGGGGAGGTGTGCTGGTAAAAGTTGGCTGGAGCGGAAAGCTGAGCCATCACATCCTCAAGCAGGCACAGGAAGCAGAGAGGGACTAGAAATCCTGCAAGGCTTAAGAACTTTCAAAGCCCACTGCCTGTGATATGCTTCCCCTAGCAAGGCAACACTTCCAACAGCCTTCCTGGCAAAACAGCGCCACCAACTGGGGACAAAGCATCCAAATACTTGGAGTCTATGGGGGACGTTCTCATTCAAACCACCACACCCAGATATAGGACACTTTGTATAGTTACTGCCCTGCCAGCTCTGAGCCAACACCTCACCTTTCTTCTAGCTGTGGAATGGGTTTGCGCAGGATGCAGGAAAAGATTGAAGAGTGTTGACCTTCTCGCCAGTGTTCCTGGCAGGTTGCTTTGCCACAGCAAAGCCAACTGGTGGCAGAGGAATCAAGCAGCCGGTATGTCCAGGCAGGTCCAGACATGTAGGCATGGATAGGTAAAAGGGGGATTCACTTCAAAGACTAAGGTCTCCCTGAAATCCATGAGATAGGGACCTGGATGGGTTTCCTCATCAGTGCTCCCAGAACAGGCGACAGAAGCAAAAGTTGTGCACATCCCTACTTGCTGTAGTGAGGTCCTCTGTAGGCCAAGAAGGGTGGTAGTTCTTCTGCAAGCCTTCTGACAGGATCCTGCAAGGTGGGCAATGGGGCTGGCTTGACAGAAGCAGCTGAAACTCTGAGGATTGAGTAACTATGCACAAGCAATTCATAAGAGGCAAGCTTGGAGTGAGTCCAAGGTCAGGGATCTTTCCCTTGCTATGTCTGCCTCAGTACTGAGGACTTGAAAGGCACTCGATTCTAGTCTCAACTTTAATTAATTACCCCTGTAACCTTAAACAAAACCTTTTGTTTTCTGTGGTTGTGGCTTACTCACTTTGAACAGTGAGAATGTTAATAAGACTTCCTGTTTTATAAAGTGCCTGGTGCATAGAAAAATCCTCCAGTGGGTCTTAATTTTTTTTAACTTCTTGATGAAATAAAGGCAACTGACCTGGCACTACCGTGCATATTAGAGCTGCACTGCTGGCTTTGGAGGAGACTGGCCTCCTCCGGCCAGGACTGAGATCTAGGCCGGAGTGTGCCTCAGCAGAGCTCCCAAGTCCATCGTTGGCTTCAGAGTTTGTGGTCCACATGCTCAACCAGACCCTTGCCACTACTACTTAGCTCCATGTGACTTCTCCAGTCAGCTCAAGGACAGCACAGGGACAGGCTCACCTTGGCCTAGCTGTAGTTTACTCTTCCCTGCTCTGAATTCCAGCCAAGAGCAAAAATCAGATGTACTGGGCTTGGGAACACTGGTACTTCAGTGCCTGTCTGGTCTGCCAGCTGGAGGGCAGAAGAAGCCCCTGAGAGGGGCTGCTGGGGTAGAAAGCATGGCTCCTGAGCCGCACAGGAGGTCTTCTCACAAGCACCCCCTCTTTGCCACCAGGAGAAAACAAACGAAAAGCTGGAGGGGTCTGTAAGCAGTTCAGAGGTGCCCCCCATCCCCAGCTGCAGCCGCCTGGTGGAACAGAATGAGTGGAATGCCCACGTGGGACACTTGTATCACATCCTTTCCCCTCAAGGCTCAGGGGCCATTACATGAGGGGGAACAGGAGATCATAAGAACCAGAGATGGTAGACAACTGTGTGGTCTGGATACCTAGAGGGTAGTACAAGCCCAGACCAGACAAAACCCCAGCACGGATAGGGAAGGTGGGCAAGAAGCTCCAGCCCAAGCTGAGTATCTACTGAGAGTCGATAGCTACTGGGAGAGAGAGAGTCAGTTTTCTTTAAGGGTGTGATGCCCAGTAGGTTGACCAAATGCCAAAGGGTAGATCCGCACCTATGAACACTTAATGAACACAAATTAGACTTGGTAGGCTTTAAAAATTAAATAACAATAATCCTAGAGCACATAAATTCAGGGGGTGTGTGGTAGGGTCCGAGTGGAGATGGGGTCTTAATATGATCTTGCCAGTCCTAAAGTGTGTGATATTCCTGTTCGGTGAGACTATTATTCCTATGAAACTAGCCACTGAGGGATTTTTATAAAATGTAATTTTGTGGAATCTTGATAAATATGTGATAACTCATGCCCAGATATTAACAGTATTAGCTTTTGCTATTGAACCTATTTTTTTTTCTTTTTGATCCTATAGGATCTAGTCTGTCAGCACTAACCTGTTTGTTATACAAGTTTAAATGATGTATATACATTAGTAAAATATTTATTATACTGTCTGGCGTAGAGCAAACACAACCCAAATGTCAGTTATTGTTATTTTTGATGTCTTTACATAATCTGTGGTGAGCTAGAATCCAAGACCATGTATGGGGAAAGATGGGGATGTTTCTGTGAGAAAGTTGCCTGGTACCCTTGCTTCCAGCCCAGTTTGGAGAATGTTCAGTTGTCCAGAGACACTTGGCTCCATTCTCTGCCCACAGGAATCCAGGCCAGGTTCCTGCTGGGAAGAAGAGCCTGTTCTCAAACTGATGGTGTCTCCAACAAGACAGCCCTGGAGCACAGTACAGCACATGTCTGTAATCAAGACTGGGCCTCTTAGAACATAGTCCCCATGGAAAATGGGGTGATTGTCCATTAACTTAACTACCTTCCTATGAAGATTACCTAAGAATGTTACATGAGGAGCTGAGGATGTGGCTTGGTGGTTCAGAAATCACCTGGCTGGAATCAATCCTTAGCACTATGAAAAAAAAGTATTAGATGAGTTCAGTGGCTATATAGTATATATTATATCAATGTCACTATATGTTATATCAATGTCACTTAGCCAAAACACAAAGGAATTTTCAGAATGCCTTTCCTTGGATTGCCCTGTTACCATTGGAGACAGAGAAATTTGCAGAATTCAAAATAGCCGGAGATCGGAGATCTCCCAAGACCTCCCGAAGCACAGGTACTGGGGCGCGGGCTAAAGAGCACCCCCCC
>VZQC01007709.1:63273-92700 GCA_009823505.1 Rhizomys pruinosus | reverse complement strand
CTTTCCCACTCACATATAGCCCAAAAACAATAAATACCTAGGAACAAACTATACCAAAGACACCAAAGACCTCTAAACAACAAAAATTTTAAAACCTTAAAGAAAGAATTAAAGAAGGCATCAGAAGATGGAAAAAAAAACCTCCCATGCTCATGGATTGGAAAATTAACATTGTAAAATGTCCATTTACCAAACTCGTTACGATAGTTTTAATGCAATCCCAATAAAATCCCAAGAGTTTCTTCAAGGCTTGGAAAAAAAAGTTCTTAAATTCATTTGGAAACAAAAGACCCGAATAGCAAAATCAACCTGACTGAAAAGACACACACAGGAGGGATCTCTATACCAGATTAAACTATACTACAGGGCTATAGTCATAAAAACAGCCTGGTACTGGCACAAAAAAGCCTGTTGACCAATGGAACAAAACCAAAGACCCCAAACTCGAGCACATACAATTTCAGCCATCTCATATTTGACAAGGGGGCCAAGAAACACAGTGAGAAAAGAAAGCATCTTCAGTAAGTGGTGTTGAAAAACTGGATCAACACTTGAGAAAAATAAATTAAACCCACCCCACCTCTCACCCTGCAAAAAGTCAACTCCGAATGGATTAAACGACCTCAAGTGAAACCCCAAAACTGTGTGAGGGGGATAGAAGAAAAAGTTGGCAGCAGACTAAAAGACATAGGCTAGGAAAAGAACTTCTAATAGACAGCAGGCAACAAGAATTAAGGTCGACAATTGACAAATGGGACCTCACATAAACTAAAAGCTTTTGTACATCAAAAAAAAAAAAAATCAAGGAAGTGAAGAGAAATCCCACAGAGTGGGCAGGAAACCTTCACCGCAAGAACACTCTGACAAAGCATTGATTTCCAGAATATATAAACTACTCAAAAAACAAAGAAAGAAAGAAAACAAAGACCCGCTCAATAGATGGAGCAAAGAGCTGACAGAGAGACTTCACAAGTGAGGAATAGAGATGCTGAGAAACACCTAAGAATGTTCAACATCACAATCATTAGAAATGCAAATAAAAAACCACTTTAAGATATCATTTACTCCAATAAGACTGGCGAGGATCAAGAAAACAAATGATACCAAGTGCTGGAGAGGTTGTGGAAGAAGGGAACATCCATCCACTGCTGGTGGGAATGTAAACTGTACAGCCACTAGGAAAGCAGGGTGGAGAACCCTTGAAGACTTGGAATGAAACTTGCACACCCCCCCCAGCCTAACCACTCTCTGGGCATGTACCCTCAAGACTCTACGCCACCAAGATACATGCAGCGCCATGTTTTTTGCAGCTCTCTTCACAATAGTAAGGAGCTGGAACCAACCAAATGCCCCTCAACTGACGAGTGGATAGAGAAAATGTGGTACATCTACACAATGGATTCTATGCAGCAGAAAAGAAAGATGACATCAGAGCTTTGCAGGGAAAATGGCTGGAGCTGAAGAACATCATGCTGAGTGAAGTAACACAGTCCCAGAAAAACAAACAACATGGTATCCCTCATCGGTGGATGCTAGTGCCAATTACCCTAGTTGTAAGTATTTCTTGTGAGGGCCCCTTGAGCTTTTTGTCCAAAGCAGTTGGTGATAATGCATCTGGAAACAACAACAACAACAACAACAACAACAACAACAGAAAGGACTGCATCAAAGAACTGACTGAAACAGTGAACTTCTGCTCAAAACAGTCAACTTCCACATGGAGAATATTGAGAAAGACTGAGAAAGAGATGAAAAGCATGTTTGGCAGAATGCATGAGCTCTGGTGGGGTGGGGGAATGGACGGGAACACGGGTCTAGATTTGATAATCTTGTACAAAATATATATTAAAAAATTAAAAAAATCAAAAATAAAAAAATAGCCATCATTTAAAAATGTTTTATGTATTAATTTTATTTTATGCATATGAGTTTATTGTCTGCATGTATGTAAGTGTACCGGTATCATGCAATGCCTGTGGAAGTCAGAAGAGGGCGTAAGATCCCCTGGAACTGGCATTATGGATGGTTGTTAGCTGCCATGTGGGTACTGGGAACTGAACTTGGGTCCTCTGCAAGAGCAGCCAGTGTTAACTGCTGAGCCATCTCTCCAGCCCCTAACCACCTTTTTATTCTCTGAGGTTGCCATAGGCCCATGCATGCTGTAGCTGGTTTTCTGTCTTGCCTTGTGGGTCTGAAGCACCAACTGAACCCACAGCCCTGACTCATCTGTTTCTTCAAACACTGGGCCATTGTGTGGGGCTCTTGGGTACTAGCTAGTCTTGCAAATCCCTGAGAGATAATGAGACAAGTATGAATTCAGTAGTCTTCGGGGTCTTAGCTGTCTCTGTGGGTTTTAGTTTGCTTTTGTTCCGTCCACTTGGCATTTTTCTTTCCTTCCCATCTGCTGGCCCTGCAGATTTCTGTACTGAGCATGGACATTTGTGTCTTATGCGACTTCCAACAATTAGGAGAGATCTAATTTCCCCAAATGTCTATATTCTATATTACTAATAGGAATTCTTTCTGTACAAATCCCATTGTATATAAGGAGGGGCCCAGAGACAGGGGAGGACCATGAATAAAAAGAAGCTAAGGCTTCTTCCATGACAGCTCTATGAAGAGAGATGTCCTCTCTCTTCATCCTGAACACTCAAGGTCACCTATTCTAATGAAGAACCAGCTCAGTTTCTGCCAGGTCAGGAAAGAACAAAAGAAAAAGGAAAAGAAAAAAGAGTATGGATTGCAAGACTATAATAGAATTAAGAAGCAGGATACAATGTCTAGACCCTGTTAAGGTCCCGATTCAAATAAACCATCTCTAAAGAAATGTTTCAGATAATTGGGAGATGTATACGAAAATGATAATGCCTATGAATGAGTTGCTTTGGTCTGTGTGGGCTGCTATAATAAAATTCCAGACTGGGTGTCAGATAAACAACAGGTATATGCTCCTCACAATTTTGGAGGCTGAGATGAGATGTCCAAGATCAAGTCCCTAGCAGAGTCAGATCCTGATAAGGCCCCACTTCCTGGCTTCACAGACGGTACCTTCTAGCTGTGTCTTCACCTCTGACTCTGGACTCTTTTATAAGGGCGCTGATTCCACTCATGACATCAGAGCGCTCCCATGCTCCAGTTACCTCCCAAAGGCCTCACCTCCTATCATCATCACACTGGTGATTAGGGTTCAACATATGAGATACCTGAGGACCACCAAACTCCAGGCTACGGCATGGAGCAAACATGGGACAGTTTCTGGTAATGGACCATGACTAATAATGATCAGATCTTTATAAAACGTGTGAAGTGGTCAATCTCACATCAATCCATCTGGTCTATAGCAGGCTTGGATGTATATCTTTAGGCATCTAGCTGGTTCCCTGTGTGAGAACGGAGTAGGGACATGCTGATCCCTGGTGCTCAGGAGAGCTCGTTCCCAGCAGCACGCTGCTTTGTGTACTCTCATACCCAGAGTCTCAGTTACTTTTCCTGTTTCTTTTTTTTTTTTTTTTTTTTTGTCTTTTCAAGACAGGGTCTCCCTGTAGCCCCAGCTGTCCTGGAATTCACTCTGTAAAACAGGCTGGCCTTGAACTCACAAAGATCTGCCTGCCTCTGCCTCCCAAGTGTGAGGATTAAAGGCGTGCGCCACCATGCCCGGCTTACTTTTCCTGTGTCTATGATAAAATGCTCTAACAATTTAAAATGAGAAAGCAATTTAAGGAAGAAGGGTTTATTTTGGCTTACCATACAAAGGGCTCTTTCTGCCATAGTGGGGGAAACACGGCTGGGGAAGGCCTGGTGCAGGAGGAAGCTGGCTGGCCACTTTGCGTCTGCAGTTGGGAAGCAGGGCAAGACAAATGCCAGTGCTTAGGCAGCTTTTTCTTTTTTTTTAAATTTTTTAATTTTATTTATATTTATGTGTATGAGTGTACTGTCTGCATGTAGGTCTGTGCACCTGTGTCGTGCAATGCTGCGGAGGTCAGAAGAGGGTCTCGGATTCCCCTGGAACTGGAGTTAAAGATGGTTCTCAGCCGCCATGTGGGTGCTGGGGATTGAACCCAGGTCCTCACAAGAGCAGTCGGTGCTCTTAACCGCTAGGCCATCTCTCCAGCACCCAGGCAGCCTTTTCTTTACACAGACTGGGACCCAAGCCCAGAGAATAGTGGTGTCCACTTTTAGGTTGGTCTTTCTGCTTCAGTAAACCCAGGTGAGGTATGGCCAGAGGCTAACCTGACTAAATAATTGCATACAAATATGCCCTAGAGGCTGGTCTCCTAGGTGATTCTAGACCCCATCAAGTTCACAAGTTCACAGCTTGAAAGGCAGGGCTGGAAGGGCTCCGGGATCCAGCCATGCCTTCTGTCTCCCATTATGGAGAAGGGGAAACTAAGGCTCAAGGAGGCAGAGAACACAGATCAACAATTCGAATCGGTGGCACTGACCGAATGAAGTGCTGTGGCCAATGGAGAGAAGGAATACTAGGGAGGGCCAGCGGAACGAGTACAGGGTAAAGGCAGTCTACAGTGGGCTCCAAAGATGAACAGGAGGAGGGTGGAGGGTGGGGTAGAATCTGGGAGACACAAAAAGATTTACACAAAACTTGGGGGATCCTGATATCACTGAAAGAGAAAGAGAACCTAGAGAGATGAGTCGTCATGCAGTTTGGGGGTCCTAGATAAAATATAAGCACAAAGGCCCCTGTTAGATCAGGGGGTCATGATCACCTTCCTAGGCCCACCAGCCACCACCTCAGCCTAGGGAGGCCAGGGGACTCTACATGCTGATAAACTTCACATAAGACATCCTCAGCATCTATGTGTGGATGGGCAGGAGGTCCTGAACGAGTCACTTATGCCAGCCCTGAAGGGAGCAACGGTGCTCCCATTCCACTCAAGACGTCACAGATTATGTTCCCACGGGGGCCTTCCCCATGCCTGTGGGTCTGTCCTTAACAATGAAATATTGCTCAGAGGAAATTTGCATATACCTGGGAAGGAGAAGACCATGCAGGGCCTGGAACGCCAGGGGGTGGAGAAGAAAGTCTTAGGGAGACAGCAAGAGAAAGACCAGGAACAAGACGAGGCTCCCTCGTCCCACCAGACTTCACACACTGAATACCAATTCTGAGATAGACCTATAAAGACTGTCAAATAGGAACTGCAGAGCATTAAGCCTGGAGTGCAAAGACACCTCTGTAGGCCAGCGTCCCTGGGAGAATGTGCTGGCCACACATCTTTGAGGGTCACTGTGCCTAAGGGACCTGGCCTGATGACTTAACTTGATCTCTAACCTCTGAGAGGCACAAGGATCAAGTTCAAGCCCATAGAAGATGGAGCTAGGAAATAAACTCCAAAACCCATGTGTATTAGTCACTTTTCTGTTGCTGTGATAAAGCACCATGACCAAGGAACTTATAAAAGGAAGAGTTTATTTGAGCTTACGATTGGCGGTTCCAGGGAATTAGAGTCCATTGTGGCGGGAGGCGTGGTGGCTGGATCTGGAGCAGCAAACCAAGGGTCACATCTCGCAAAGAGCACAGGAAGCAGAGAGAGGGTGACTGTAGACCACGAAGCTTGTTAAAACTCACTAAGCCTGCCCCTAACAACGCACTTCCTCTAGCACAGCCACACCCTCCAAGACCTCCAAAAACAGCACCAACAACTGGAGACAAATGTCTGAATACCTAGAGCCTATGGGGGACACTCATCCAAACCACCACACCATGTAAGTGTGAACAGGGGGCAAATCCATGAAAGACAGTGGACACAGGGGGCAGACATTCAAAATGGCCCCAGGATGGGAGGTCAGATGGCATTTTTAAAATCAAACATCTATTCACAAGGGCTAATGATGTTCTGTTGTTGGGATATATATATATATATATATATATATATATATATAATAGATAATGTTTATATGTGTGTGTAGGTGTGCATGGATATGTGTGTGGAGACCAGGACACAACCTTGGTGTCATTTAATAGCGAGCTGTCCACCTTGTCTTTTGAGGCAGGGTCTCTCACTAGCTTGGCGCTTAGCTGCCCGGCTAGGCTGAATAGCAATCCTTGGGGACCTGCCTGTCCCTGCTTTTGCAGTGCTGGTATGGCGGGCACACACCACAGTGTCAGGCTTTTATGTGGGCGCTGTGGATTGAACTCAAGCCTTCGTACTTGTGAGGTAAGCACTTTACTGACAGCTATCTCTCCAGCCTGTTTTTAAAAATTCTGTTTGGATTCTCTGTTCCTGCAGACTATCCTGTTGACCTTCCAGATGACATTAGTACCATAAAAATGAATCTGTGGCTGCCTGAAAGTAAACATTTTTGGGAATTGCAAAAAGTATTTTTGTTGGTGAACTTTCTTATATTCCTAGTCTAAATAAGAATATGCAGTAGAATATAAATTTGTAATGCTGTCTTGGTTTTAAATGTCAACTTAAAAAATAGAGGTACTAAAAATGCTCCCTATATTTATAAAGAACTATTCCCATTTTACTATTTACAAATGCCTTGTCATTTACCAACTATATAACAACACATATCCACCGTTCCAGTATCAAACAGAATAGCTTCATCTTTGATCCCTGGAGCCACAAAACAGAACCATTTCATAGTCCAAAACTGCTCTGGGCTCCATAGTTTTGTCTTTTCCAGGCTGCCCACCATTGGGCTCATACAGCCTTTGCCATGGCTTCTCTCTGTTCTCTCCTCACTTAGCTTTCTATGTCTTCTTGTGGAAGCATGTATCTTTAGTGCTGAATAATATTCCATCATCTGGATGTACCAGAATTTATCCACGCACACTAAAAGGCAACTTGTTTGCTTCCAATTTTTGACATGTAGCAATAAAACTGCCATAAATATCTGTGTGCAGATTTATATGTCCACATAAAGGCAATGGGGGAGATGGAGAATTGGCATACTGTAGGATATCAATTGGAGATGATTTCATGAATTGCATCTTGTGTGTGTGTGTGTGTGTGTGTGTGTGTGTGTTGCTCTTGCCTGTGTGGATGCATGTGGAGGCAATCATTTTATACCTCACTTTTTTAGAAAGGGTCTCTTACTGAGCCTGGAGCTCGCTGAGTCATCTAGGCTAGATGGCTAGTAAGAAGGTGTTCCAGCGATCTGCCTGCCTCTTCCCACCACCATGCTCAGCTTTTTACATAGATCCAGTGAGCATTTTTCCCAGAGTCATCTTCCCAGGCCAACTTGGAGTATCTTTTCTTGAACTCTGGAGATCATACTTACATCTTGCCGTGTAAGACCAGGCTGGGGCTGTCCTATCTGAAGGAAATATGTCCTTGCTTTCCCTTCCTGCGGACTTGCTAGAAAGCCTGAGGACCCGATTTAGATCCCAGGACCCACTGGTAGAAGACTCCATGCAGGTTGTCTTTGGACCTCCACACATGAGCTATGGCAATCAATCAATAAATGTAGAAATAATTTTTGGGGTCTTTTTTTGAGACAGGGTCTCCCTTTAGTCCCAGCTGGCATGGAACTCACTAAGTAAACCAGGCTGGCCTTGAACTCACAGAGATCTGCCTGCCTCTGCTTCCTGAGTGCTGGGATTAAAGGCGAGCACGACCACATCTGGCCGAAATAATTATTTTTGTATTTTTATTTTTATTGTTTGTGTGTATGGATGTACTGTCTGCATGTAGGTTGGTGCACCCATGTCATGCAATGCCGCGGAGGTCAGAGAGGTTATTGGATTCCCCTGGAACTGGAGTTAAAGACGGTTCTCAGCCTCCATGTGGGTGCTGGAGATCAAACCCCAGTCCTCGGCAAGAGCAGTCGGTGCTATTAACCGCTAGGCCATCTCTCTAGCCCTTATATATCTGTTATACTTCACACATGTTACTTTTAATATTTTTAAGAGAAATTAGGTTTTACTTCCTGTGACCACACAGACAGTCCGAATGTAACCAATTTGGGTGAGCCCTAAGTATTATCTCCCTGCTGCTGGTATGTGACAATGCCCCCTCTTTCTTTTTCCTTTTCTTTTTTTCTCATTTCTTTTTTTTTAATTTTAATTTTATTTATTTTTTTAATTAATTTATTTATACATATATTTTTTATCAAATCTAGACCCATGTCCCCCCATCCCCCCATCCCACCAGAGCTCATGCATTCTGCCAAACATGCTTTTCATCTCTTAGTCTTTCTCAATATTCTCCATGGGGAAGTTGACTGTTTTGAGCAGAAGTTCACTGTTTTAGTCAGTTCTTTGATGCACTCCTTTCTGTTGCTGTTGTTGTTGTTGTTGTTGTTGTTGTTTCCAATATGCATCACTCCCAACTGCTTTGGACAAAAGTTCAAGGGGCCATGCACAGGAAATACAACTGGGTAACTGGCACTAGCATCCACAGATGAGGGATACCATTCATTGTTTGTTTTTCTGGGACTGTGTTACTTCACTCAGCATGATGTCCTCTAGCTCCAGCCATTTTCCTGCAAAGCTCATGATGTCGTCTTTCTTTACTGCTGCAGAGAACTCCATTGTGAATATTTTTTTTTTAAGAAAGAAAGATGAAGCTGGGATCCACATGCACAGTGTTGTGGGGTACCATGGGAGACAGACTCAGAGCCCACTGCCTTCCTCCACCCAGCCTGATCTTATTTCCTTTCCTAGAGTCAGCAAAGGGGTTGGGAGCTGTGTGTCATGCACGAGTTGCCTTGCTGAATGCACACAGCAAAAAAAATGCTGTTGTTACCCATATTTTACATATGTTGAATCAAGCATCAAAGAAATCTGACAACCTGCCCAGGACTACCCACTCTGTAATAAGACAAACCAGTTTTGCTGCCATCTACGAAACTCCAGGCCGGATGAATTCATTTCTAAGAGCCATCATTATAGAATACCACAATGGAATGGCTTTAAACAACAGAAGGGCTAGGGCTGTAGTTCAGTGGTTGAGCACTGGCTCAGCCTGTGCAAGGTCCAAAGTTCAGTCCTCAAAATGACAAAAAGAAAAACAACAAAAACAACAACAACAAAAGCCAGTGGTAGTGACTCACAACTGTAACATTGGTACTTGGAAGGGCAGGGTAAGAGGACTGCTTGAGTTTGAGGCCAGCATGGGCTACATAGTAAGTGGCAGGTCAGCCTGGGCTATGGTGTAAGACTGTCTACAAATAAAAACCTATTAAAGGGCTATGAATTTAGCTCACCTGGCAGAGTGTTTGCCTAACATGTATGAAAGCCTGGGTTGGATCCCTAAGTGTAGCATAAAATGGGAGGGGGGTAATACAATCTTTAATCCTCTCTACTCAGAATATGGACACAGGAGGATCAGATGTTCAGGACCACCCTTGGCTACATAGTGGTTTTGTATAAAGAAAAAAAGTATGCCCCTCACATTCTGGGAGTTAGAGGTCCGAGACCAGCAAGGCCATTTCCATGGAAAGCTTGTGAGAAGACCCTCCCTTACCTCTCCCAGCTTCTCTGGGGCCTCTTAGCCTGTAGACACATGTCTTTAATCTGTGTCTATTTCATATGGCTTCTCCCTGGTATGTCTGTGTCTCTCTCATCAAACTACCCTCTTCTTATATGGAAACCAGCCATATTGGAAGCAGGAAGCTTCCTAATGCACTATGACATCACCCTGATTACATGGTCAAATACCCTATTTCCAAATATGGTATGCCTCACAGGTTCCTTACATAAAGGCTTAAGTGTATCTCTTTGGAGGAGACCATTTAATGCACAACACCATGTTTTCCCCTTTATTTTGCTGCCTCAGGTGGGAGACATGGAAATCGTCAAGCTCTGCTCTTAGACATTTGTTCCTAGTATTGCCCCATGATAACCGCAGCACGAGGGACAGAAGCAAGGCGTTTCCCAATGAGATCTGCCTCGCAGAAATGTGACCACTTGCCTTTCTTCTCCCATGGCCTCAGTTTCCATATGTGAAGCTTTAAGCAGGTGGGTGAGGAGGTCCATCTTCATACTTGGAGCCTGGTGGGATGGGCTATAATGAATGCAGAGACAGAGTCTCCTATTGCACTCCTCTCTGCCCAAGTCACAGCTAGTTAACCCCACCCTAAACATTCGCTCAACATCACTGTGCATCCATCTGATCATACTGCTTTTTCCTCTATGGGACAAACTCCTTGGCTGTGGTGGCCATGTCTGGGACCTAGGGTGGGTTGAGGAAGTGCTTGGTAACTAGACTATATGACATTGTGGTAGGGACACTAGAGGCAGAGCCTAGAGACAGGAGAGGTGCATGCAGTGTTTAACTCCTCACTCCCTAATCCATCTTCACATAATTACATGAATGCATTATACTATTCCTGGGGGCTCTTGTTGTCTTGTTGGTTTTGTTTGGTTCCACCTTTCTCCTCTTCAACAACTCCTACCACAAATCCCTCCAAGTAAATGGCATTAACAACCTATAGGTTTCTTTCCATCAAAACTCCTGGTGGAAATCAATGTAAATCCATTGGTATAATGCTAAACTGGCTAATCTGGACTTCAAAGCAGACACACAGTACTTCATAGAATGTGTATGCTGTAATTTATCCAGCCCTTCCCTGGCAGATGGGCAGTGTTTGGTTTATTGACTGCTTGTTCTTGAGGAGAGTTGCTGAGAATTTTCTGATATTCCTGCCAAAGTACATTGTCTCCATTTTACCCCCTTCCCTCCCCGTCCCCTCCCAGGCGATCACCCCAGCCTCCTGGTACTCCGAGTTCTGATTTCTCCCATTGAATATAAATCCGCATGCTTCTCAATATTTCATCTTAATGGGATCTAAGGCTTTTGAAAATGGAATCCAGGCATTCAGAGCTATTTCCAAAGGAGATGACTTTTTACTTAATGGCATCAGGCCCACTAATCCTGTCTGAAATCTAATCAACACATCAGACAAGGGAAGAAAATTCTGTTTAAAAGGAAATGGAAAGAGCTTTCTACAATAAGATGTACCTCCTCTTGATAGCCAGCTCTGAATGAGCCCTGGTTTTCTGCAAGGAGAAGTTTCTTGGGATCTCTCTCAGTAACAGAGCCACTGGCCAGAACTCTGGGGGTGGGGGTGGGGGTAGTCCTCTGAGCTGAAGCCACTTCGCCTAGGTTCTTTCCCAGAGGCTCAGCTCTTCAGCTTCATCAAGAGAGCAACAACTTTCAAGTTTCTTATTGTTTAAAGACTTTTTTTCCATTGTAAAGCATAGCAGAGAGACTGGGGTTAAAGTGCTTGCTGCTCAACCTTGAGAACTTGAGTACAGATTGCCAGGTCTTACTTTAAAAGCTGGGGATGGTGCCGTGTGCTTGTAATCCCAGTGCTGGGAAGTAAGACTGGAAGATTCCTGCAGCTCAGTAGCCATCAGTCTAGACAATTGGTAAGCTCCAGTGGGAGATCATGGAGGGGAGAGAGAGAGAGAGAAAGAGAGAGAGAGAGAGAGAGACTGACTCTGAGCAAGATAGATAGCTGACCTGTGGCTTCCATATGCACACACATAGGCAATGTATCTCATACATACATACATACATACATACATATATACATACATACATACATACATACGCACACACACAACACAGCATATAACACACATACATACAGGAAACACAGCAAATATGCATTAGAATATATTAAACATAGATGCCATGCATGAAGAGCTTCAGGAGTGTCTGTAAGTGAACACCTGTGTGACCACCCTAATCCAGCAGTAAAATAGAACCTCCAGTGTCGCCAGGACCCCCCAGACCTTGCCTGCTGCAATCCCTTCCCACCTCCCCAAAGACAGCACTGTCCTGACACCTATGAGAAGCACCTCCTTGCATTAGAACACATAGTTTAAGATGGAAGGGGTAGCATATCCCTGTAATCCCACCACTTGGGAGACAGAGATACCATGAGTTCAAGGCCAGCATGGGCTAGATAGAAATCACAGGCCTACCTGGTTTGCACGGTAAGGTGAGGCTTTTACTAAAAAAGAAAAAAAAAAATCATAGTTTCATATTTTTGGCTTTTTCTTGAGTCTTTTTTTTTTCTCAAGAAATGGTCTCACTATGTAGCCCTGGTTGGGCCCAGTAATATAGACCAGGCTGGCCTGGAACTCCCTCTCCCTCCCAAGTGCTGGGATTAAAGGTGTGCACCACCACGCCCAGCAAATGCACTAGCCTTGATGAATGCTTATACATGCATATACTTGCATAATCAGCATCCAACTTGAGATCTAAAACATTTCCTGCACCCCCAGAAGATTCCTTGTGTCCATTTTCACTTGATAGCCTTACTGGAATCATTATCTTTGGGCTTCTATTGCCTTGGAAAATTGTGCCTGCTCTTAAATTTCATACAAATGGCGCCTTATATTTGGAGTGTACTTTTTACCACTCAAAACAGAGATTTATTCTGCTGTCATATATAACAGTAGGGTTATATATGACAGCAGAATTTTTTTTTGGTCTTTTTGAGACAGGGTCTCCTTATAGCCCTAGATGACCTGAAACTCACTGTGTAGACCAGGCTGGCTTTGAACTCACAGAGATCTACCTGCCTCTGTCTCCTGAGTGCTGGGATTAAAGGTGTGAGCCACTAGGCCCAACTTAGTAGTTCATTTTTTACTGTGCTGTGATATCCCGTTGCATTGCTTGTGCCCCTCCACAGTTCATATGGTCTACTGATAAACACTGTACTGTTTCCTGTCTTCGGGACAAGCAAGTTCGAGTAAAGCTGTGCTTGTTCCCATGTACTCCTTTTCTCTTGAGTTTATTATACCCAGGAGATTCATTGCTGAGTGATATAGGAGGATTATATTTAGCGCTAATGGTCCTTCCTGGTTCATTTCCAAGTAGTCATACCAATATACACTTCCACTGCCAATTTTTTGAGACTTCCAATTGCTCCCCAACTTTGCCAACACTTGGTATTTTTAGTCTTTTTAAGTTTAGACATTTTGGTGGGTAGACTGCTACGTCATTATGTATTAATTTGCACTTCTTCTTGGTGGGATTGAATCTTACCAGGCATAGCTCTTAAGGGCCTTAAAGACTGTTAGTTGGCACCAGAGCAAGGATGCTCAGAAGAGCTGCCAACTGTTCAATGGCTATCTTGTGGCAGGGCTGCTCTGTCCTCTCTGTTGAGGAGGGCCTCACCAAGGCAGCCCCTGTGGACCCTCTGTGCTTGTGGTTTGCTCACCACATCTGGTTTATTGGTTCCAAGGAAATGTGGGTTCTAGTCCTGGCTCACCATTTATTAGCTGTGAAAATCTGGCTCACTGACTATGACAGTTAATTCCTTGTGGTTCTGGGTGTTTGGTCAACAGTCCAAATGTTCCTGTGTAGATATTTTTTAGATGTGGTTAACATTTACGATTGGTAGACTCTGAGGAAATTACCCTCCAAATTATGAGCTACTTCAGCCAAACATTTGAAGGCAAAACCTGAGGCTGCCTAAAGAAGGAATTCTCTTCAAGAATGTAATATAAAGATTGGGCTGGCAAGATGGCTCCAACAGGTTAGGGCACTTGCTACTGAGTGTGATGACCTGAGTCTGATCCCCAGGACCCACAGGGGAGAACCAACCCGCACAGGCTGTCCTCTGACCTCCAATGCTCACACTTATGTGTGTTATGCAATAATTTTTTAAAGAATGTACCATAAAAGCCCTGCCTTAGCTTCCAGCCTGCTGTCCTGTTACATCAGATCAAAACCAGAACATGAACTCTCAACCACACCTCCAGCCTGCTGTCTGATCTACGGATTCTGGATCTGGCAACCCACACAACCATATAAGCCAATTTGCTAAAATAAATCTCTTTCCTTTGATTTTATTTCTCCAGAGACCTTGACCAAGGCACTTTTCAAGCCTTATCTATATGAGAGGTGATAATGAAATGAGTCTGGCTAAATTGTGTTGAGGATCAGATGCATTCATACATGTACAGAAATAAATAAAACCCACTATTTAAACAACCACTAAGGTCTGGGGATGTAACTCATTGGTAGAACATATGTCTAGCATGCAGGAGGCCCTGGGTTCAATCTTCAGCACCCTACACCACACTAATCATGCCAGGCATGGCAGCACATGTCTGTAATCCCAGAATTTAGGAGGTTGAGGAGGAGGACAGTAGTGAGTTTGAGATTAGCTTGGGTTACACAGAGATGCCCTGCACTGGACGGCTTCAGCTGTCAACTTGACACACCTGAGGAAAGGGAACCTCGGCTGTGGAATTTCTTCCATCAGACTGGCCTACGGGCAGGTCTGTAAGGCATTTTCTGGATTGATGAGGGATTTGGGGGAGTCCAGCCCACTGTGAGTGGTGCTACCCCCTGGGAAGGTGGTCTCGTGTCGTATAAGAAAGCAGATGAGCACAGGACAGAGGATCAAGCCAATAAGCAGCATGCCTCCATATTCTCTGCTAAAGTTCTTGCCTCCAGGTTCCTGCCCAGAGTTTCTACCTTGGTTTCCTTCAATGATGAACTATGACCATGATGTGAGCCAAACAAAGCCTTTCCTCCCCAAGTTGGTTTTGGTCATGGTGCTTATCACAGCAATAGAAAGCTAACTAGAACACACACTGTCTCGAAAGGAAGAAAGAAAGAAAGAAAGAAAGAAAGAAAGAAAGAAAGAAAGAAAGAAAGAAAGAAAGAAAGAAAGAAAGGAAGGAAGGAAAGAGAGAGAGAAAGAAAGAAAGAAGAAAGAGAAAAAGAAAGAAAGAAAGAAAGAAAGAAAGAAAGAAAGAAAGAAAGAAAGAAATAAAGAAAGAAAGAAAAAGAAAATAGCCAGCTGTGGTAGCATAGGCCTGTAATCCTTCCATTTGGGAGGTAGAGGCAGGAGGCTCACTATAAATTCATGCCAACCTGGTCTATAGAGCGAGTTCAGGGCTAGCCAGGGCTATATAGAAAGATTATATCTCAAGCAAAAAACTCCTCCAAATCCCATTGGTTTGTGTTAAATAGGTTGAGAAAGTGGCTAGGTTGAAAAATAAGGATATATAATGAAAACTAATCTTAGTCCAGAGAAACTACTATCAATGGTTGCTCGCAGTTCTCTAGGCACAAAAGCAAGCACATTATGTCCAGCCCATTCTGAGCTTTAATTTTAATCACAAATATATAATGCACAAAAAGAAAAAAAAAACAAATATATAATGCACAAAAACTTGTCTCTATGAGGTCTAGATTCTGAGGCTTAATGTTCTGACAAAGGGACTCCCCCAGCAACCAGAAGCCCATCTAGAAAGACTCAAGCTTGGTCTGGGGAGATGGCTTGTTAGTAAAGTCCCTGCCACAAGAGCATGGGGATGGCCGCACACAGCTGCACCCGGGACCCAGGGAAGTGGGGACGGATCCCAGAGCTCTCTGGCTAGCCAAGTCCAGCCTGTCAGTGAGTTCAAGGTTCAGTGAGAGACCCTGTCTCAAAAAGATAAGGTGCTGAGTGACAGTTGACAATATCAGATGTCGACCTGTGGCATCCATATGCATACTCATCTACAAGAGTGAGAGAGAGAGAGAGAGACTAAAGTAGTATTTTTTTGAAATATACAAAGGGTTTGTTTTTAGAAAATTCTTCCTTCTTTTGGCTATACAGCCAAACTGGCTGTATACAGGCTCACACACCTAAACAGAACTAAATTTTATTTTTCAGATTAAAAATATTTCCCCCTTATCATGGGTCCCATTTCCTCTTCCCCGTCTCTTAATCTTCTCTCCCCGCATACACAAGAAGCTCCGGGGACTTCCATGGAAGTCAGAGCCCTTGTAGCGTCAGAGAGGAGGGGAAATAGTTAGAAAGGACTTCGAACTGAGCCTTCTTGGGCAGAGACAGGTGGCAGACAGCAAGAACCATGAAGATGCATCAGTGGCCAACCCTACATCCTACGCACACTCAGCCACACGTGCAAGCCTTTAGGCGTGACACTCTCTTCACTTCCATTTTACGCATGAGGAAATGAAAGCTCAAGTGGGCTGAGGGAAGGCACTTGTCATTTTAATTTTTTAATTTATTGTTTTATGTGTATGAGTGTACTGTCTGCATGTAGGTTGGTACACCCATGTCCTGCAATACTTTGGAGGTCAGAAGAGGGTGTTGGATTCCCCTGGAGTTGGAGTTAAAGACGATTCTTAGCCTCCATGTGGGTGCTGGGAATCAAACCCAGGTCCTTTGCAAGAGCTGTGATTTTAAATGGCTAGCTTAAAGCCAGCTGTGGTGGTGTGTGCCTGTAATCCTAGATATTCTGGAGGATAAAGTGAGAGGATTTTTAGTCCAAGGATACTCTGAGGCTATATGTTAAGTTCAAGGGCAGCCCTAGGAACTTAGTAAGTCTCTGTCTTGAGGGCAGCAGTTAAGAGCACTGGCTGTTCTTGCAGAACACCCTGGTTCAAATCCTAGTACCCACATGGCAGCTAACAACCATCTGTAACTCTAGTTCCAGGATTCAAAGCCCACTTCTATCCTCTGTGGGCCTGCATAACACAAATACCTTTACACACATGAAGGCATAGCACTCATACACATAAATAAATAAATAGAAAAGCATATCATATCAACATCAAACAAAGAAATGAAAAATATCCAGCTTGTTTGAGAGTGCAGACATCTGACTTAAGAGGAATTCCTACTTGCATGATAATAGTTTTGCCTGGTTCTGTGGCTTCTCTCTCTTGATTTTGAGTGGACCTTTCCAAAGAGATGTCTAATATCTAATTACACAGTTTAAACAGGATTTTATCTACTCCCAAAGATTCATGTATTAAAGCTTAATGCATGGGCAGTATTGAGAAGTGCTGGAACCTTTAAGAGGTAGGTTCAGCTAGGAGGTCCTTAGGTTACTAGGGGTATCACTGTTGGAAGGTAACACAAGATCTCGATCAGTCTCTCTCTCTCTCTCTCTCTCTCTCTCTCTCTCTCTCTCTCTCTGTCTCTCTCTCTCTCTGTCTCTCTCTTTTGATTCCTGTTTGGTGTTGTAAACTCATACATAAACTCACATTTCTACTATGATACCATATAGCCAAGGGGAGGAGTCTTCAACAGAATTGAGCCAATATAGATTTCTTGCCCTTGGCCTCCTAGTGTGAGCTAAATAAACCCATTTTCTTCATGAATAGCCCGTGTTATGTTTCATTATAGCAATGGAAGTTAACTACGACATATAATCACATCCATTGTTTCCCCTTATTTATAAGTTAAAACCTCCCTTCCTTATAAAAGTATCTTCTTTAGACCACACTTAATTCCTCTCTGAGACCCCTTTAAGTATTGCCTGCTGGAGCCTGTATATATGTTCAACTTATATCCTCAGGCTGGGGACAGAACACCATTATGAAAGCAAGAATCTTAATGTGGCGGGGTGTAGTGGTGCACACCTTTGATCCCAGCATTAGGAGACAGAGGCAGGTGGAGCTCTGTAAGTTCAAGGCCAGACTGGTCTACATAGTGAGTTCCAGGCCAGCTGTGGCTACAGTGAGATCTTGTCTCAAAAAGACCCCCCCCAAAAAGAATCTTAATCTGTCAATTCCCTGTTGTAGTTACTTTGCTTTGCTGTGATAAAACACTGATCAAAGCCAACCCAGGGAGGGAAGAGTTAGGCAGGCTCACAGCTTACAGCCCACAGTCCATCATCAATAGGAGCCAAGGCAGGATCTTAGGTCAGGAACTTGGAGTTAAGAATTGAAGTGGAAACTGAGGAACGGATTAGGGAGGAATGCTGCCTGGTGGCTTTCTCCTCCAGACCATGCTCTACCTGGCCTGCTTGGAACTGTCCATAGTGGGCTGGACCCTCCCACATCACTCAACACTCAAGAAAATGCCTCACACATATGCTTCCAGGCCAACCTGATAGAGAAAATTTCCCAGCTGAGGCTCCCTCTTCTCAGGTGTGTCCAGCTGACAATTGCAACTATCCAGCACACCCCTTTGATAAGGGAGGAGAATGTGGGGTGCAAATATCCTTTAATGTCCCTATTTCTCAAGATCCATGTAACTAAGGTAGGTACACTACTAAGGTCTTTATTTATTATTAATTAATTAATTTTTCATTCATCTATTCATTCATTCAGTGGTATTAGGGATTGAACCTAGGGCCTTGAACATGTGAAGCAAGTACTTTACCAATGAGCCACATTCTAACATCTGCTTCATTTTTAAATTTAAGATAGGGTCTCACTAAGTTGTCAAGGCTGGCCTTGAACTTACTCTGTAGCTCTGGCAGGCTTTGAACTTACAATCCTCCTGCCTCAGCTTCCCTGGTAGCTGGGGTTATGGGCCTGTGCCACTAGGTCCAGCTGGTAGTTTTGAGACAAGCCTGAAAGTTCTTTGACTCTCCTCTTTCTTGAGGATGGGCTCTACTTCTCTCCTTAGGTGTGGGTCAGACCTAGTACTTCTTCTAGCAAACAGAATGGAACACAAGAGGATTTCTAAGGTTAGGTCATAGAGAGATACAGCTTCTGCCCAGCGCTCCTTCCTGAGGCCCAGTACCCTTGGATCCGAGCCAGGCTGCAGGCAGGCTATGTGTTGCTGTGTCCATAGTCAGCATTGTCAGTCAGACATGCGGCAAGTGGATGAGCCTGCAGATAATTTCTGCTCTTGGTCTTTGCCTTTCACCTCTAGGATCCAGACCAAGAAGAGCATGAAAACTCTGTCAGCCTGAACTGTGCTCATCAGTCATTGCTGCACAGCATTTAGGGTCCCCTCCATGCTAGGGTTCCCCATGCATGCTGGGATGCCAGAGGGTGAGTGGCCGGAATACTGAGTTCTCATTCTTTGACTTTTTTGCTAGATGGATAGCAAAGTTGAGATTAATCTTCAAAGCATGAATGGCCTGAGCCTGAGCCTGCTTGTCTACACCCCCAAGGTCTGGAGTATTGGGGTCTTTTCTCTAAGTATGCAGCAAAACCCACCTCAGCTCTGACTGAGGCGCATCCAAACAGCAGAAATCTGAGCTGTACTGTGGGTCCACCTGCTGCTGGCTGGAAAGTTGCTGTTCTTTCTTCTCAGCTCACGGGCAGTCTCTGGAGGTGGCAGCCCGGAGCATCAATCAAGGCAACTGGCCTGCTGTTTATTCAGCCCTGAGCACACTCTCTGTACTCTAGAGAGCTGTGCCCTCCTCCCATGGATAAGCTGAAATCCTAGCACCTAAGGTGATGGGGTTAGGGACTGGGGGCTGCTGGGAGGTGGTTAGGTCCTCATGAAGAGGACGATGAAGGACCATGGGAACTCATTCATTGCTTCTACCATGTGAGGGTGCAGAAAGAAGGGAGCCATCTACAACCCAGAGGAAAGCTCTCACCAGAACCTAACCATGCCTGCACCCTCATCTCATCTCAGATGTCCTGGCCTCCAGAACTGGGAGAAATAAGTTCATGTTGTTTATAAGCCACACTATTTGTATCATCTTGTTAGAGCATCAGAAAAGGACCCTTGCAGCAGGAATTGGACAAGGACGGGTGTGGAATACCAGCCTTGTTCATGGATCCCAGGCAAAGCACACAGTAATAGTTCCCCCAAGTTCCTGCCATGAACTTATGAACTGAACACCTAAGTCCCAATTGCTATCTGTTCTGTGACATGCTTGTGTCAGTTTTAAGGGTGACCCACCCTAGAGTGACTTCTCCTTCAGCTTGAGGACTGCCATCTCCTGAGTATGCCTTGAAAATGTTCCCTCAGCTGACAGCATGTGTCTTCTGGTACCTGTCAAGTCTTTCACCATTTCTGTGGCTCATTCAGTGGTACTTTCCAAGCCCTGTCTGCTCCTCAGCACAGGGCTCCCAGCTTATCCTCCGAAGTTTCAGTGGAAAACAAGTCTGTTCTTGGGCTTCTCAGATGTTCAGTCTCATAGTGACAGCTAGGTCCCTAAGACAGAAAGCAGCTATAATGGCCTTGAACCATGCTGACCATCTGAGAGAGTCTACAGAGTCTTGGAGACTTCCTCAGTCTAGTGACCTATAATCACTTTCTACTTGGAACATCCAGTTCTGAACCATGCTGTCCCAGAAATTATAATTCTCCTAGCAGCCTTCATCTCTGCAGTGTCCCCTTGGCTTTCCAATGGTGTTCCAGGAAACCCGTGCATGCTGGGTCACTCTCTCCCCTTTCAAGCCAGGATGAAAATGCAATTTTGGCTTACATCCAGATGTATGACTTTAGCTCAGGAGTAACTGGACACTGAATTTTGAGATCCCAAGTCCTTGATAGCATCTACCCCTATTGTAACACCTACAAGGTCCCAAGCCCGGCAGAGATTTTGAGTGCTATAAGGATTAATGAAATACAGTGCATTGTTCTACTTCATTTAACTTAATGGCTGCATCATGTACTACGGATGTACCCTAATTTGTTTAACTAATCCCCTATGGAAGAACATTAAGGTAATTATTATTGTTATTAGATGAGCAGCTCAACCTTGGAAGCACACTCTTAAAAGTTTTCCCTCTGAGGACAATGAAGAAGCTGCTTCTTATCAAGTTAACCACGCCACTTGGAGGTTCTGATATCCCAGCCTGTGGCTCATGAGCATCTTCAGGGGATGTTGCCAGTGGGAGTGGGCCCCTTAGGAATACAGGGTGGGGGAAGATTGACAGCACAGCCTTTGAGGAATGGATTTTCAAACCAAGGAAGTGATGGGCAAGGGTCCGAAATGTTCACCAATGGCAAAGCAGCTACAACTTCCTTGTGTTTTCCTCCATTGCACTGAGCCAGGGACTATGTCTTCTTGGACATGCTTATGGTCCTTGGATGACTCCTATTACATGCTCAGAAATGTCAACTTCCTGTGAGGGAGGGGATCCAGGATGCCCACTGTCTGGCATCTGTCCATGTAACCACAGCTCTCCTCAGACGTAGACCTGCTCCTGGGCTTCACACCTGTCACAGGCCCCGATTCCTGTCTTTTGACATTGCTGCATAGCCAAAGGCAGCAACCTCTCTGCAGGTAGAAGAGGATTTTTCTACCCAGGAGGAAAACATTAAACTGAACACTGGCCCCAAAGCAGCCCAGACTTGACAGGAGACCACAGAAAGACAGCCATGGAAACAGAAGACAACTGTCAGCAATCAGTGTTTGCTTCATGCCAGATGTTCTCCTGAACACGCTACAGATTCCAATTTCTTTAACCTCACAAATAAGCCAAGCTAAATGATCACGGAGAAGAGAAACAGAGTAGGTAAATGAATCAGGATCTCAAGGGCCTGGCTGCACAATAGATCCAAAGGTAAAGAATATGAATGAGACAAAGTAGCTTCGGTAATTACTGTAGTCATCTGTGACTCAACACTACCAGTTACTCTCACTTCCGTTGCATTTCACAGTTGAGTGGTTTTCCCTGTCTTCTATTTGTTTCACCATCACATCACTCCCAGGAGCCATGCCAGATAGGTACCACCATCACCATCAGTCAGATAGAGAAGCTGAGGCTGGGCTGGAGAGATGGCTCGATGATTAATGACAATGACTGCTCTTGCAGAGGACCTGGGTTTGGTTCCCAGCACCCACATGGCAGCTGACACCGTCCACAACTCCAGTTCTAGGGGCCTGGAGTTTGACCCCCTCTCTTCTGACCTCCGTGGGCCTTGCACAACACAGTGGCACTTACATACATACAGGTAATACACCCATGCACATAAAATAAGCAATAAAAATAATAAACAAAATATTTCATAATGAAGCTGAGGCTCAGGGAAACCTGAATTAGCCAGAGTCATGCAAGGAAAAGGGGGCTAGACTGGGTAGCAGAGGGGCTAGACTGGGTAGCAGAGGGGCTAGACTGGGTAGCAGAGGCAGAAAAGGAACCCCATCTTTCTATTACTAGTTTGAAAGTATCAGTATGTGGACCCTGGGTCATAGCAGATTGTGAGAAGTGAGTGTAAAATCTCTTTTCAGCACCACATTCTATGACATCACTTTGGTATCTTGCCATTGTATCTACACCACAGAAAGCAGTAGGTACTATAAACCTGGCAACCCTGGCTCCTAGTGATACTCAGAGCTGGCTGTTTAACACTTACCAGCACTTCATTGACAGTATACCAATAATTTTTCAAGTCAATGCTTTGGCGACCTTATGAAGGTTGATGTGTGATGATGGAGATAGAAAGGCACTGTCTACTCAAGCTCTTCAGTTACCCCTGCAGTGAAAGCAGAAATCATAACACTGGCTTTGTTTGCTAGATGCCAGTCCTTCTGCTATGTACTTCGTGTACTGTCTACTCGGATCCCTCATCACAACCCTGCCTTGCTGAAGGTCACATAGCTCAAAAGTGGCAAAAGAGGGGTTCAGATCCAGATCTGTATATAGTTCTTATTCATAAAGTGCCATAATCTTAAGACAGAACACATTTTTCTTTTTAGTTCCACAGCACTCTCCTTCCCTGTCTAGTAAACATATAATGGAATTATAACTAAAATCAATCAAGACAACTAATTTCTAACACACAGTGACTATTTTAAAGGGATCTCAATTCTCAATAAGATTCCATAGCCTATTAGACCATTTAAACAATTTATAATCATGGCCTATAGAGAATATCAAAATTGATATTCTGCCTTCATTGTTTCAATAACCATTGAAGATCTCTTATATAATTGGCTCTTAACAGCTACAATCTAACTTAATTTATGAATATCTAATATGTATATTTCATGAGTATTCCTTTAATTATTAAATCTCTACATCCTATGAAGAAATGTAATTTTGTTATAGGGCAAAAAAACCTTTTTTCAGAAAATAAATACTTCATTTTTTCACATGGGAGATTATTTAAAGAACTAAATCAATTATCTTGGTGATTAAGAGGGGGAATGAAAACACGCCAATGTGTTTTAACTTAAAATGTTTAGAGTTACTATCCTAATTCAGAGAGGGGCTCTATTGGCTGGTGTTACACAGCTAAGGCAAGAGGGGAGGACCACTTAGTACTAACAAGGCAAAGAGCACAGTTCACAGGCAAAAACCAGGCTTCGAACCTGAGCTGGCCATTCTGTTTGTATGACTTTCAGTGGGTTACTGAACCTGCCCTGATTACCAGTTTCTCACTGTTTGTTTAGAGACAAGGTTTCCTTATGTAACCCAAGAAGTCCTAGCACCTGCTATGTAGCCTAGGTTGGCCTCAAACTCACCATTCTGCTGCCTCAGCCTCATGAGGTCTGAGATTACAGATATGTGCCACCGAGCCACCAAACCTCAGTTTCAGCTTTTAAAAGCAAAATTAGGGAGCTGGAGAGATGGTTCAGCTGGAGAGGTGGTATTGCTTTTGCAGGTGACCTAAGTTTGCTTCTCAGCACCCACATCAGGCAGTTCACAACCACCTGTAACCTCTAGCTCCAGGGGATCTGATATCCTCTTCTGGCCTCCAAGGGCACTGCATTTATGAACACGTGTCCACACATAGACACATACACATACATTATTAAAAAATAAAGTCTTGGGGGCTGGAGAGATGGCCTAGCGGTTAAGAGCACCGACTGCTTTTGCAGAGGACCCAGATTCGATTCCCAGAATCCACATGGTGGCTAAGAACCGTCTTTGACTTTAGTTCCAGGGGAATCCAACGCCCTCTTCTGACCTCCACGGCATTGCATGACACGGGTGCACCAACTTCCATGCAGACAGTACACTCATACACATAAAAAATAATAATAAATAATAACAAATTTAAAAAATAAAGTCTTTAGACCGGGTGTGGTGGCACACACCTTTAATCCCAGCACTTGGGAGGCAGAGGCAGGCAGATCTCTGTAAGTTCAAGGCCAGCCTGGTCTACAGAGGAAGTTTCAGGCCAGCTGAGACTAAAGGGAGACACTGTCTCAAAAAGATCAAAAAAAAAAAAAAAAGGCTTTAAGAAGTGAGATTACCCATACTTACTAAGTAAATAAGAGTTATGGTGACAATAAGACTGGGGCTAGAGAGATGGCTCAGTGGTTAAGAGCATCGACTGCTCTTGCAGAGGACCTGGGTTCGATTCCTAGCACCCACATGGCGGCTAAGAACTGTCTTTGACTCCAGTTCCAGGGGAATCTGATGCCCTCTTCTGACCTCCGAGGCATTGCGTGACATGGGTGCAACAACCTACATGCAGACAGTACACTTATACACATAAAAAATAATAAGTAAAAAAAAGACTGGTTATATGATTTTTGGGGTTCAGAACAAAATGAAAATGTCAGGTCCCTTGCTCAAAATGATTAGAACTTAGGGGCTGGAGAGATGGCTCAGTGGTTAAGAGCACTGGATATGTTTCCAGAGGACCCCATTTCAGTTCCCAGCACCCACATGGCAGCTAACAACTGTCCTTAACTACAGTTTCAGAGACTCCAAGGCCCTTTTCTGGCCTCAACGGGCACTGCATGCACATGGCGCACTTACATACGTGCAATATACACATAAAATAAAATAAAATAAAATAAAATAAAATAAAATAAAATAAAGCTGATTAGAACTTAGGTGGTGGCATACACCTATAAACTCAACACTTGGAAAGCTGAGGCAGGAAAACTGCTATGAGAACCAGGGATACATAACAAGAGCTCATCTCAAACAGTTACAACTATAAAACCACAAACAATTGAAGGAAAAAAGGAGAATTTCATGATGTGCTGGATAGCTTTAGTGTCAACTTGACACACCTGGGTTGAGGGAGCTTCAATTGGGGAATTGGTTCCATTGGACTGGCCTGTGGCCACATCTGTGGAGTATTGTCTTGATTGTTGAGCAATATGGGAGGGCCGAGCCCACTATGGGTGGTGCCACCCTGGGCAGGTTGTTGTGTGCTGTATAAGAGGTCAGGCTGGGCATGGGCCAGAGGAGCAAGCAAGCCAGTGAACAGCACTCCTCCATGGCCTGTGCTTCAGCTCCTGACTCCAGGTTCCTGCCCTGAGTTCCTGCCTTGGGCTCCCTAAGTGATGAACTGTGACCCAAGAGATGTAAGCTGAATAAACACTTTCCTTCCCCAAGTTGGTGTCGGTCAGAGTGTTTTGTCACAGCAATGGAAGACAAACTAGAACACATGACTACAGTTTCAGGAGAACATGGCTTTTCTGTGCATGGTCACTGGGCTACCACACGCTTGTGGAGGTCTCAGAGGAAGCTAGGGTATAGATACCATGAACTACTACATGGAAACTGTACCCCACATGCAGGGTTGATGGAAACGTCAGTGGTTTGTGCTTAGGCTCAGTTTGCCACCTTATTTATACTATGTGGAAGAGGAATCTAAGAGTTAGTTCATTTTTTAAAAGAGATATGCAGGTCAAGCCTCAGAGACTAGGATTTTAGATAGCCAGGACTAAGCCCACATGCTGAGTGGAGGCGGGCAGAGGACCCAGGCTGGCGTGTCTCCGCCTCTTCAGTCATGTCAAGTTTAGGAAGAGGAATAGAGAACATGGGGATGCTATTTCCTAGCCCAGGTCCAAAACCATAAAGCTAATCTCATTGGGCTTTGCACTACATTGGATTAAACTCCTAATTCTAATTTCACCAAATAGGGTTACTGAGGGAACAGGAAGTGAAGCTTGGTAACTGAGTTCCATTGGCCTGTGGTTGCTGAGAGAGAACAGAAAATCAATTTTGTGACTGCTGAGGTGTGGGTGAAGCTATTTTGATCTGTTGGAGGAAGTATGTTTCTTTGTAGGGAGCAAAGGACTTTTGCTGGAGGGGTGGGCCATGTCTTCTCTGAACATGTTTCTTTGAGGACCCTCTCTGTGATAGGCTGCTGGATTTTTCCTTCATCTGTATCTACACCAGGTAGGGACACCCTGATTAGCCCAGTGCCTGGGATGGAGACATCTGTTCATCACACATAGATTCCCAGAGAGTTTTTGTTTCAACTGGATTTCTAAAAGTGTCTAAGTGTCCAATTTCTCTCCAAAGCCCCTCGCTTTGACTTTCAAAGGTCTCCACTTTTTTCCCTAGGCCGGAAGAGGGCTCCCCAACTTTTCAGTGCCCTTCTCTAAAGAGCAGTTTTCATTTTGCACAGAACCATGCTTTTCAACTTGAATAATGATGGAGAATCATCTGCCGCTCCTCCTTGTGATACAGCTCAGAGGTCCAGGTCTCCACACTGTGATCCTAGAAAGTGGCAACAAAAACAGGCAGTGTTCTAACGAGGATCACTGTGGCTTCCTCACTGTGTAGTCTTCCCAGCACGGAGCACGGTGCCTCATAGGTAGTAGGGACTTCCTCTTGTTTGTCAAATGAACATATTCCTGCAGCACTGTTTTATGGAGTTAGTTTTATGCCATGCAGGCAATAAGTCCCTTAAAGCATTCATTTATTAAAAACGTATTTAGTGAACATTTGCTATGTGACAGGAAAAATCTGAAAACAAAAGGAATTAACATGGAATAATGCTATCAGTCCTAGTTTCTCTTCCTGTTGTTGTGATAAAATACAGCAGTGTGGTTCAGCAGTCAGACCCCAGGTTCATAGTAAATGCTTGTGCCCTTTATAATGCTGCACTCCACAGTTACAATATACAAGCATAATTTCAAAGAATTAGAATAATATCTTACAATATAAAGAAATAAAAATAGATTTATGTTTATGCATCACAATGTATAAAGGGTTAAACATAGCATGTCAGGATAAAACAAGCCTCTTTATCTGCACAGCATCCTGGAGGTGGCCCTGCCTCCCGTCCAGTTCTATAGCAGGGAAACTGATATCAGTTAATTCCTAGAGCACCCAAAGAGGTGTTAACCCCTTTCTCTCTTATGCCCTTCGAGAACTCCCACCCCTGCTAGCTCCATACAGCAGCAAGAAATGAGGCACAGCATCCAGAACGTAACTCTCACCTCCTTTCCTCCTCCTCTCCTCTGCAAAGTGCCACTTTCCTGGGCTGGGACCATGTAGATGAAGGACTTGGAAGGCCTTTTGCACCCTAGGCTCACAGGCAATGAGGGCTCCAAGGGCCCCGTTTTCTTCTGGAGGACACGGAGGCTAAGGTGTTCTTGCCTGTTCCATTGGCCTCTCTCACCTCCTGGATGGAATGAGGACGCTGCACTCGGTCAACTCTGTCTCCAGCTTGCCATGTGGCCCCCTTTAGGCTGGATGGCCATCTTTAGGTGTGGTTCCTAGCTGTACAGCACTTCTAAGGTTTGGGACAACTCAACCAACAGGCCTCAGTACTTGAAGCAGGTCCCAGGTCTGTATTTGGGGGAGGCAGTAATATCTAAGTCTGATGAGAGGGTCAGAAGCTTCAGCCATGAGATTCTTTGGGGTCCATTGCCCACTCACAGAAGACATTCTCATCTTCTGCCCATGAGACAACCGCAGGGGTTGTTACTGCCCTGGTGGGGGCTGGAGTGCACACCAGACAGCAGGGGGAATGAGACCTGTCAATATAGGCCGTCACTCTGCTTATTTCTTCTCAAGAGCAAATGAATCACTAGAACAGGTTCAGAAGTCCTTCCTCCAATGTGCTTGACAGTCTCCGCACCCTTAGTAGGAGCTTTGCACAAATCCAACAGGAACTTCTCTGGTCAATGAAGAATTGTATCCAAGCCCACCCAGAACCTGGCTTTACAACCCAGGAGGCAGGATTCTACCATTCTCTAAGCTTCCTGGTGAAAGCGGTAAGGAGGCTGGTCCAAGGGGGCTCCCAGAGCTGGCTGGTCCTCAGGGCACCATCAGCTCACCCATAAAGATCAAGGGATTAAAGCAGCTGGCCTGCTTCCTGACTGATCTTCTAGGCCGTAGGGTTTATCCACTGCATTAGTGATGAAAATCCCTGCACAACCAGACCAGAAGATGGTCCAATGGCTCCACCTGCTGTGCATATGCGATACTGCATGCAGTTGCAAAAGGAAATACCATTGCTTTCAGTTGAAGGGCAGACTGGCTAAAATATGGCCTCTGACAAACAAACAACACAAATTTTATGTAACAAATGAGTGTTCAAAACAAAAAAACCATTATTGAGATTTTACAGAGTCTATGCTTCATGAATTTGGTTTGTGCTAGGGTGTGAATATTTGTGTTCCTGCTAGGATTCCTATATTGAAACCCAATCCCCAAGGTACTAGGTATTAGGACTGAGATCTTTGGAAGGTGATTGGGTTACAAGGGCAGATCCTTTATGAATGAGAACAGTGTCCTTAGAAGGGGCTGAAGAGGGGCTGCAGAGATGCTCAGTGGTAAAGCTTTTGCTATGCACCTTGAGGACTGGAGTGCACCTAGCACCCATGTAAATACTAGGCAGGTGCCTCCACCCACCTGTAATCCCAGCACTGTGGTGAGAGACAGGGACTACCCAGAGCAGCCAGGTTAGACTGGCTGAGCCCCAGAGCTCTGTGTTCATATCCATACATGTATGGGTGCCAACACACACACACACACACACACACACACAAACAGCCCACATGCACAAGAGACAGGGAGGAGGGGATGGAGGGGATGGAGAAAGTACTGTTGAGGCTGGAGACCTTCCAGCATACGAGGCCAGAACAAGGAGCCATCTATGAGGAAGCACAGCAGACCTGAAGGTGTACTGACCTTAGGCCTCACATCCTTCACAACTGTCAGAAATCCATTTGCCACAAATTCCATGGCACAGACTGATTATCCCTTGTCTTAAATGCTCCAGTCCAGCAGATGTTTCAAGTTAAAGATAATTTTGAAACATTTACAAAGATGCTACCAATTGAGCAATCCCTAACCTAAAAATTTGGTCTAAAATCCAGAATTGTTTGGCCTGGAGTAGCCCAATCTTGGAACTTGTTAAAGCTCTTCAGGGGATCTACTGTCCCACCCTTCACAAGACACCTGCATTGCTTTTGGGGGCTGAGCTAAAAGTTGGTCAATCCTAGACATGTAGAAGAAATAAATCAATAATGATAAGTATACAATGTACATAAATGACATGACCAAGGTAAGTCAAAATTTTCTCAGCAAAGGATAGATATGAGGGATGAGTGGTCAGAGGAGGTAGGGGGCATCCTAGTCGGAGGCAATCCTGAGTGAAGCAGAGCAGGCTGGGGGCATCATGCCACTTTTTGGGACAGGCAAGCAGTGGGACTGAAGCTTTGGAGGAATGAAGTCATAGAGGGAGACAGGTATGTGTGGGGAGCCAGTGAAGGCCATTGACTAGATGTGACTGGTCAGACTTGGCAGGTGTGTGTGCATAACAGGTAGGGCAGGAGGCAGGGTGGCGAGGGAAGGAACTAGTAGAAAGACTCCTTGTCCGAGAAGTCACCCCTTTCATCCTCTCCATCTGTACACTTCCATCTGCAGAGATTCTGTTAGGGTTTGGATCTTAGTGTGTCAGTAATCAGAAAAAAAATGCTTATTTAGATTGCCTTCTAAGGGGAAGGAGAGAGAGGATACTTGTTTAAAAATGTATGATTGTCAGGCATGGTGGTGCACACCTCTAATTCCAGCACTTGGGAGGCAGAGGGAGGCAGATCTCTGAGTTCAAGGCCAGCCTGGTCTGAGTTCCAGGACAGCTAGGGCTATAAGGATACCCTGTATCAAAAAGACAAAAAAA
>VZQC01007709.1:15329-59393 GCA_009823505.1 Rhizomys pruinosus | reverse complement strand
AAAAAAAAAAAAAAAAAAAAAAAAAAAAAAAAAAAAAAAAAAAAAAAAACCAGGAGAAAGAAAACTGGATTTAGGGCTGGTGAGATGGCCCAGTGGATAAAGGTCCTTGCCACCATGCCTGACAACCCGAGTTCAATCCCCAGAACCCAGATGGTGGAAGGAGGGAATGGGCTCCGAAAAGTTGCCCCCTGATCTCCATACCGAACTGCTGTGGCACTCCCCCCTGCAAAACGAATCAATGTAAAAAAAAAAAAAACTGGGTGTAAAAATTATAGCTGGGTAGGTATGGTGGTCCACAGCTGTGTTCCCAGCACTCTGGAGGTAGAGACACATCAGGAGTTCAAAATGGTCCTTGGCTACACAGTAAGTTCAAGATTAGCCACATGAACACCTACCCCCCGCCCGGGAAATAAAACTATAGTCATTGGTAGTAATGGCACTTTATGGAGGGTTCTTTTCAGGTTCTTGTACAGGAATAATGCTTTTCATTTACTCCACCATTGAAGGTCTATTCAGTGAACCTTTCACCTTTTTTTAACTTCTGCTCCATGGAGGCAGAAATTTAGAAACTTTGAAGATCTTGAAAGCAAAACAACGTAAAATATCTGTTGCCAATTATGAGTCCTCCCATTGAGTCAAGATGATATAGTGCAGACTGCATGCCCCAACTGCTGGAGAATCTAGCAAGCAGTACATGTCAAATCCAGGACTGCGAAAGCAGTCCTGGATCAGAGTGTGAAGAGCTGTTCAAGAGTTCTAAAACAAAAAATTAGTTATTTCATTCATTTGACTACCAGACTTTTATGTCCTACATCTCAGGATATTCTAAGAATCACTTGAAGCAGGGCTTGTTTCCTCTTATTCCTTGAGAAGGTTCAGAAGTTGACTTCCCAAGTCAACTAAACCAACTAAATTAGTCAACACTGAAGACAGGCCTTCAATTTTACCTAGTGATCTTTCCAGATGCCTTTCCTGTTGCTTAAAGCTTTGTTTTCATATTAAACTTACCCATCTTAAAAAAAAAAAGATGCAACACATATATGGCAGAATGCAGGAGCTCTGGTGGGGAGAGGAGTACAGAAAGGGGCATGGGGTAAGCAGATCAGGAATTATAAGGGGCATGGGGTAAGCAGATCAGGAAGTATAAGGGGCATGGGGTAAGCAGATCAGGAAGTATAAGGGGCATGGGGTAAGCAGATCAGGAAGTATAAGGGGCATGGGGTAAGCAGATCAGGAAGTATAAGGGGCATGGGGTAAGCAGATCAGGAAGTATAAGGGGCATGGGGTAAGCAGATCAGGAAGTATAAGGGGCATGGGGTAAGCAGATCAGGAAGTATAAGGGGCATGGGGTAAGCAGATCAGGAAGTATAAGGGGCATGGGGTAAGCAGATCAGGAAGTATAAGGGGCATGGGGTAAGCAGATCAGGAAGTATAAGGGGAATGGGCGTAAGCAGATCAGGAAGTATAAGGGGCATGGGCGTAAGCAGATCAGGAAGTATAAGGGGCATGGGCGTAAGCAGATCAGGAAGTATAAGGGGCATGGGCGTAAGCAGATCAGGAAGTATAAGGGGCATGGGCGTAAGCAGATCAGGAAGTATAAGGGGCATGGGCGTAAGCAGATCAGGAAGTATAAGGGGCATGGGCGTAAGCAGATCAGGAAGTATAAGGGGCATGGGCGTAAGCAGATCAGGAAGTATAAGGGGCATGGGCGTAAGCAGATCAGGAAGTATAAGGGGCATGGGCGTAAGCAGATCAGGAAGTATAAGGGGCATGGGGTAAGCAGATCAGGAAGTATAAGGGGCATGGGCGTAAGCAGATCAGGAAGTATAAGGGGCATGGGCGTAAGCAGATCAGGAAGTATAAGGGGCATGGGCGTAAGTAGATCAGGAAGTATAAGGGGAATGGGCGTAAGTAGATCAGGAAGTATAAGGGGAATGGGCGTAAGTAGATCAGGAAGTATAAGGGGAATGGGGTAAGCAGATCAGGAAGTATAAGGGGCATGGGCGTAAGTAGATCAGGAAGTATAAGGGGAATGGGCGTAAGTAGATCAGGAAGTATAAGGGGAATGGGCGTAAGTAGATCAGGAAGTATAAGGGGAATGGGGTAAGCAGATCAGGAAGTATAAGGGGCATGGGCGTAAGTAGATCAGGAAGTATAAGGGGAATGGGCGTAAGTAGATCAGGAAGTATAAGGGGAATGGGGTAAGCAGATCAGGAAGTATAAGGGGCATGGGCGTAAGCAGATCAGGAAGTATAAGGGGCATGGGCGTAAGTAGATCAGGAAGTATAAGGGGAATGGGCGTAAGTAGATCAGGAAGTATAAGGGGAATGGGGTAAGCAGATCAGGAAGTATAAGGGGCATGGGCGTAAGCAGATCAGGAAGTATAAGGGGCATGGGCGTAAGTAGATCAGGAAGTATAAGGGGAATGGGCGTAAGTAGATCAGGAAGTATAAGGGGAATGGGGTAAGCAGATCAGGAAGTATAAGGGGCATGGGCGTAAGCAGATCAGGAAGTATAAGGGGCATGGGCGTAAGTAGATCAGGAAGTATAAGGGGCATGGGCATAAGTAGATCAGGAAGTATAAGGGGAATGGGCGTAAGTAGATCAGGAAGTATAAGGGGCATGGGCGTAAGTAGATCAGGAAGTATAAGAAATGCACAGGAGTTCAGCTAAAAAAACTGGAAAGGTGAAAAATATTTAAAAAATCAGTCTCTTAATCAGGAAAAAAACCCTTCAATATTATAATCTGTTTTTATTCTTACCCACAACTCTGATCCTCTGGTGACAAATATGCTTTCCCTACAGGGTAACATGAAGTACAGGTCTTGATTTCTACAGTTCTGACAACTGACAATACCAGACAGAGGCAACGTAAGGGCTTGTTCTGAGTCAGAAGGTCCAGTCCACGAAGGTGAGCAAGGCAGGATGGCGGGAATGGGTTTGTCTGCAGTGATCACAGTGGCTTGCAGTGTAACTTGTTCACATCTCGGCAGAGGATCAGACTAGACCCAGGCCTTGAATACAACCTTTGGGGCCTGTCCCCATGGCCTCCAGCCAGTCAGGCCCATGCCCCAAACAGTTCAACCTCCCTAAAGCAGCACCACCAGATGGGGGCAGTGTTCAAACACACAAACCTGTGGTGGACATTTTATAAACACCACTTTAAACAGTGAGCCTCATGTAGTATCATTAGCAGATGTTACTTTTTAAGTCTGGTTAAAAAAACAAACAGGTTTTGGGGGTCTTAGTGCCCCAACAAATGTGACATAACTCACATATTTAGCAGGTTTCCTAAGTAATCCTAGAAGCTGAAGTATGTGATGTTCAGGATCATACTCTCAACAATACTGAGAATATTATTTTATGCCTTACTATACGTTTTAATTTGAGAAACACAGAATTTTAAGAGCTGTCCACTCACCTCCAGAGTGTTGGGATAAACGGCGTGTACCACGATGACAGACTCTATTTTTGTCCATTATGTATATGTATGTTCATGTGTGTGAATTCAGGTGTATGCGTGCCATGCACAGGTATGGAGGTTAAAGGATGACTACTGGTTTTGATCCTGGCCTTTCACTTTGAGACAGGGTCTCTCCTGTTCATAACTGTGTATGCCAGACTAGCTGCCTATAAGCATCCAGGGTCCTCCTCTCTCCACCTCCCATCTTGCTGTAGAAACATTGAGGTTACAGATGCATACTACCAAGTCTGGTTTTGTGTTCTAGGGCTTCAAACTTAAGTACTCAGACTTTTAGAGCAAGTTTTACCCACTGAATCATCTTCCCAGCCCACATTTTTTATTTTATAATTTCCCCTCACAACTTTAACAATCATTACTAATTTTTAATCCAGAATACTCATGTTAGGGTTTCTTTGAATAAAAACATGTCGGGCCTGTGAAATGGCTCAGCAGATGGTGGTGCTTGTTGCTAGATCTAACGACCTGAGTTCAAACCCTCCAGCCCATATGGTAAGAGATAACCCACTCCTGAGGACTGTCACCTGACCTCCAGATGCACGCCACATGAACACAATTTTTTTTTAAATAAAAATGAGCCGGGCGTGGTGGCCCACCCCTGTAGTTCCAGCACTCAGGAGGCAGAGGCAGGTGGTCTTTGTGAGTTCAAGGCCAGCCTGGTCTACAGAGCGAGCTCCATGCCAGCTGGAACTACAGGGAGACCCTGTCTCAAAAATACAAAAATAAAAATGTTTGTCACTGTCACCTAAACTAAGAAGAGTGCTAAACTCTTCAGATGAAGGGAAAAAGGTTACATTTTATACCTGCCTGTATTAAGCAGTATATTAAAATACATTTGGTTAAGTTCCCTACCCCAAAGCAAAATCATTCCTGTTCTGTTTTTTTTGGAGACAGTGTCTCATGCAGTAGCTAAGATTGGCTTAGAATTACCTAAAGCCCAGAAGTCTTGAACTTGCAGCTTGGCCTCCAAAGTGCTGGTTTTACCAGTGTGAACCACTACACCCTTTTAGTCCCGGCTAATTAAAATCCCACCTGCAGTAAACAATCCTTGAATTTTCTGTAAATAATGGAGTTTTTCAGATGTTTTGTTATTAAACTATTTCCATACATTGTGCATCACTTTTTAATCGAATTTAGAGTCACTTCCCTTTCCATGCCCCCCACCCCACCTGAGTCCCTGCACTCTGCCATACATGTCATGCATCTTTTTTGGAGTTTTTTCAAAGCAGAGGCTTGTTTTGGGGAGAACTTCACGGTTTCAGTCTTTTTTCCCCCAGTTCTTTTGTTGTTCTCTCCAACTTGTATTGCTTCAATATATATATATATATATATATCTATTATAATAGATATATAGATATATCTATAATTATACACATACAACAAACACACACACAACACCATAAAGAGATAATTACTACAGATAAGCATTGAGTTGGAAGCATTTTAAGTTTTTTTTTTTTTTTGGTCCCGCTGTCCTGATATTTCACCCCGGCCGTGCTGTCCGTTCACTCCTCCTTGCCAAATGACACCCCCCACCCCCTCCATAGCCTGCCCAGTGCTGACACACTTGGGGGTCCCTCACCCCACCCCTGGTCCCTCCCAACTGAGTCGTTATTTGATCGATTCTCCGGCATCCCCGTTAGTTTGTTTCTTCGCAACTCCCTGCGGCCAAAACCCCCCTTGATCCCTCCAAAGCGGGTCATTAAATGAAGGCATGGGGCTACTTTCTGCCCAGCCAACCATGAGCTCACCACGAACCTTTAGGTAAGTTGCAATTATACATTAAACAATTATTCATATATACTAAACCATAGTTGCATCTATGGCAAAATTATCTCAGAGAAGTCAATACTGGCAATTCAGTGTCTCCAGGTATAAATTAGAGTTAACCGCCTCCACTTCCCCCCTTCCCGCACCCCAAAAAGTACCAGCTGTTCAAAAGCTTGCGTATCGCTCCCCTGGGGTGCCCCACTTTGTACTCTCACAGTTGACAACAAGGCAGAGGCAGGTGAAACTCAACGAATTCAAGGCTAGCCTGATCTCTTCATGGAGACACGGCAATTTCACAAGCTAGCCCAAGATATGGGAGACTCTGTCTTTAAAAAGCCAGGAATCATAGTGGTGTTAGTGTACAAAGACCTTTAATCCTAAAGTCCCACACCAAGTAGAGTCAGAAAGCCAACAGAATTCTCTTTGAATTCAAGGCCAACAGTCTGGTCAGAACAAGCTGAAATTCCAGGCCAGCCAAGGGGCATATAAGGAAACACTGTCTCAAGAAAAACAAAACAAACCAACAAAACAAACAAAAACCTATTAAGAACAACAACAACAACAGAAAAATACCGACCAAAAAGACAAAAAAAACTCCCAAACAAAAATGGGAACAAAAGCAAGGTTAGGTGTCAGATAAAAAAGACCACTAAGTAGATTAGTGAAAAATAAGTAGAAGTATTGCAGCAATTCAGACAAAAATAACTTTATTTTTTGACATGAAGCACAAGTGCTGTAGGTAAGGGCATGCTGTAGGTATGCATACAAATGCAAAGGCCAATATGGAAATTGAGTACGGTTAATGTTTGCTTCTGTTCAAGTTGAGATGGAGAGATTATATCTTCTTTGAAATGCAGTATTACACCTAATCTAGGTTAACTACACCTAGTTAACTAGGCTGTGAGAAAGTTAACTGTACTCAGAAATCACTCTTAATATAAATGACAGAAAAGACTTCACTAATTCAAATGTAGCAAACTTCCTTTGTAGAGGACCTGGAAGTTGAACATATAACATCCATTCATTCGTTTGTGTGACTAGCTAATTTTACTGACATTTTATTATTCCACAAAAAGCAAGTATTATTTTACCTAGATGTGGTTGAGTAAAGAACACATTTTAATACTCTGTAATGTCATAAATTTCATAAAATAACCAGAGTCAAATTTGATCCTTTTCAATAAAGGTACCAAGAATATCAATTCAATAGATGAAACTTTTTTTTAAGATAAGAACCTGAAAATATAGATGGCTAAGGAGAGATCTAGTCCGTTGAGAACCTACGAGGCTCAACAGACTTGTCAAAAATCAGTACATAAATGAGGGGGAGGCTGAAACACTTTGTGGAGCAGTGTCTTTAGATAAGCTGCTTCGTTTCCCCCTTTTAGAACAGATGCAGATTAATGCCTTTTGCATCATGCACACTGACATTCTGTTCAACTATTTTCTAAATGCGATACTGTGTTTAAACACTATGCTTTCCTTTACAGATACCTTATAGTCAATTTAGCTCAAGATCAAAAAAAGTTTAACTACTATGAAAATTATTATTAACACTACTGTCTTTTGTCATAGGGTATTTTTTTAAAAAGCAAAAACACAGGCCGCCCCAACGCCAAACTCCTATTACGTTATTTATTTTATTATGCTTAAGTTACATGGAAAAAGACAACCAAGCAGTTCTTCCCCATTTCAGAAAGTTTCCAATCAACACCAATTATGTGGTGACAAGTAACTAGGAATGGTGACATCTTTGGGTCAAGACTGACAAGGAAGAATGGGCTCTGGTGCTACAGTTCATCTCCAACAAGAATATGGCACACTGGCCAGCACAAGCCATGCTAACACTGAGCCTTTAGCGCCGGGCACAGATTCGGATCTCTTCTCTGAAGCTGGCAAATTAAGTGAAATAACTGGGTTTTCACCCACAACAAGTTTCCCAATGCAGAAACCCAACTCAGTTTACCACCACCCCCTGCTCTGCCTATTGCTCGCCCTCCCCATTTAACATAAACCAAAACACCTTACCTTTTCCCGCTCAAGCCCCCATTTTTTTCCCCGCACACCGCCACACCCTGTAGCCTGCGCTTAGACAGCTTACTGCCCTCAAGATGTAACACGGGAAAACAATTTTAAAAAAAAAAAACGGCATTGCAATATAAAGATTACTCTCTATATAAACTTGATGTTTGGCTTGGCCACCTTACAGCACCCACCTCAAACGAACAGCGAGCGAGAGAGAGAGGAGAGCGACGAAAGAGTTCCATCTTAGATCTCCACAAGCTCTTGTTCCGCAGTTCATGAATCCGACTCTGATGCTAAGGTGACAGTGTATGTTAAGTAGGTTTGTTTTCAGTGAAGAAGACCTGGGAAAAGACGGATTTTTTTTTTTTTTATCTTCAAGAGTTTATCAGATGTACTGCTCCTCAAAAGCCCGCACATGCTCGGACTAAGCAGATTCCAGGATCACAACCACGCCTTCCTTATAACGCTGAGCTGTCTTCAGTTTCAAACTCGGTCAGATCCATCCCAGTTTGGGTCTATTGCAGTGAATTTTGCAGCTCACATCTCGAACCATGTGGTGGCCAGTAAGCATGACCCGATCTTGAACTTCACTGTACTGCAAGTTAACTACCTAAGAAACATGTTAAAAAAAATAAAGTCATGTTACATTGTTTGCCACTTAAAGACAATAAATAAATGACACTTAAGTAGGTATATGGTGGATACAATGCCTGTAATCCCAACCTGGGGAGATAGGAGGACCACGAGTTTGAGTTGGGACCAGCCTCTGCCACAGAGACCTTGCCTCAAAAAAAAAACCAAAGCCAATTTTAGAAACACAAGAAGTTGTGTACTAACTTTAGTCCAAATTTTACGATACCACTTTATAACCCAAGCTAGTTTTAAAAAAGTTGCTAGTATAACCAGCTACGGCCTCATCTGCTGGAAATAAAACTGTGAAGCGGCAGTCAAGCCATGTGCCTGTATAATCCCAAATCTAATTGCTATTGGCTCTCCTCTTGGAGGAATAACCCATGGGCTGATGCAACAAGCTTACATCCTCTACAGGTTGAGGGAGAGTTATAAGCCACATTAAGACACTGTCATATTTAAACAGGGGAAAAATTGTAATTCATGATTAACATATCATCCAAACATATGTGCTATGCCAAAGAACCTACCATAACTAGTAGTTAGTGCTGTTTAAAATACCTATATATTAATTGCTTTGTGCTTCATTAGTAGGATCAAAGGTTATTCCTCGACAAACTGTCCCAGTCCATGAAAGGAAAACAGCCAGAATGACAAGAGTCCAAGACAACAGCTGCTCAGAGTAGATTGACTGTTTTGCTTCTCATCCTATCCTGTGCCCCGTTCCTAAGCCTAGGGAAAAATCTGCGGAAGAGGGGGGTGGGTAGAATGTAAGGGCTGGCGATTGGGGTGAATGTGAACTACAGCAATATAGCCTGGGAACTCATTTGATCAACTTATTGAACAAACAACGCGCGTCCCCCCCCCCGGAGGGTGGGCTGGTGGGGTGTTTTAGGGCACAACAGACCTGCAGATTTGAGTTTTGCACACAGATGCTTGACTCATGGATTATCACTTTAGCTAAAAATGAAAAAAACTGAAGAAAGAACAGGACAGTTAATGGCAGAATGCATGGATCGGGTGGGGTGGGGGTGGGGGAAGGGAAGGGAAAGGTGCCTTGACTGAGTGGAAAGATAGTATGAACGGCACAAAGGCAAAATCATAAAATTAAAAAAAGAAAAAAAAAAAAAGAAAGATGGAGCATCATGAACTTTGCAGGTAAATGGATGGGAGCTAGAAGATATCGGCATCATGAGAATGAAGCTTTGCAGTAAATTGATGGGAGCTGAAGATATCATGCGAATGGAAGTAAACAACACAGTCCCAGAAAAACAAAACGTCGAATGGTATACCTCAACTGGGATAATGGCACTAATTACCAATGTGTAAGGCAAACTGAGTGCCATTAATGTGATCTGAAAACAACTGTGCTCTTATTTGTGAATGCTCTTAAAAAGATAAAAAATTAAAAAATAATAAATTGCTAGTAAACTGGGCCTGATGCAATAGGCTGTAGTCCTATCTACTTGAGAGGGTAAAAGATGAGGATAGGGTTCAAGGCCAAACCGTCAACACAAATGTCATGTTCAGGACAGCTTGGGATATGAGACCTTGTTAACAGCCCACCAAATCAAAAAAAGAAAATAATCTCCCTGCTGATACAGGTAAATATATCTGGAAATTGCACTGTACTAGGTATCTTACGCAATCTTTATGCATTACAATATTTAGCCCCAGTCACACCATTTATACTTGCTAGTTTTATTTCTGGTTGTAGTGAAGAAAGAGGCCTGGAACTTAAGTCATAGGATACAAGTTTGGGCCCAGTTATTACAATTAACTATGCAATGATGAGAACAAAAGGTAATCACAGAACCTATTGAAGTACCATTGGTCTTTCGTTCATAAAGATGTCCTGGCTATTACCCACACACACCCCACACAACCCACACACACACACACACACAGATGGGACAGACAAAGCCTATCATAAACCATACAGTGTAACACATGGTTTTCAAGTCAAGTTCAAAAACAATGAACATTAGTGGAAGTGGATTCTAAGACACTGGAGAATTTTCAATCACTGTGAATACTCCCCCCTCCCCCCTCGAATCCTCTATAGGATCAGGTGGTGAACACTTCTGGCTTTGAGAATGCTCTTAATTTTAACTAGTTAACATATAACAGGAAAAAAAAAATAGACAGAGACCAAATGAATCATGAGAAAAAGACTGAACAGCCATTACTTTATTACAGAACAGGGAGGACAAAGCCCGCTTAAGTTTATCAATTCAAACACCCTGTTCTATAACACATCAAGAACAGACACTAGATGACCCAGAATAAAAGCTTCGTTCTACATAAACAGGGACTGTCACTAGTAAATTTATTGTTTCTTGGAAACATTAACTAAAACTGGATTTATTTTTTTAGACCTAAAAGGATTGAAGAAATTTAACTTTATATTAGGTTCCAGGAGGTAGGATCACACCAACCAATCTTAAAACAAGTTGAAATTTCAGAGACAACCAGACTAGATAGATACACCTTTGTAAACCTGAATGCTTTTCCTTTAGGCTGAATCAAATAAGGCAATCATATAAACAGCAAGAGCTATCTACAGTCACTTATTTTTTATGGGGGTATTTTTGAGCCAAAAAGAAAAAAGGGTCTCCCCTTTAGCCCCAGAGCTTGGCCCTGGAACTCATTAGGTTGTTAGACCAGGCTGGCCTTGAACTCACAGAGATCCCGCAGCCCTCCGGCATCCACAAGTGCAAGGGAGAGGATTAAGGCGTGTTTGCCAACACCACACCTGGCTAGTCATTTTCAAAGCTAAGCTACAACAGCTTACTATGGTCATCTCCCTTAATGGGTCAATCTGACATATGAGGAAGGGCAAGGGGTTAAACTTGGCCTCGTTTTCCATTATCGTGTTGGAGTCATAAATTATTTTCAAAGAGTATATTTATTTTTTATTTTTTTGTATGAAGTGGGTCCGGTCTTCCATGCACAAGGTTGGTGCACCCCGTCGTGCAATGCCTTGGAGGTCAGAAGTGGGCAGCAGATTGCGCGGGAACTGAAGTTAACGAACGGTTTTCTTAGCCCTATGTGGGTGTTGGGGCCTCACACCCCGAAGCCGCCAAGTGCTCGTCACCACTGACATCATTCTTCGCTCCAGCCCCTAAAATCTCTTTATTCATTATTTTCCTTTTCTTGTATATTGCTCTACAATCCAGTGTAAAAGTGGTCCCCCATGTGCCAGCCCCCCGCCCAGTGGCATTGGCTGCCCCTGGCACACCGCGTGTATGGATGGGTTTTGTTCGGCTAGTCCCGCGGGGTGAATGGGCCTCCCCACCCCGGCCTCTGTCGAGAGCAGTTAGTGCACTGGAGCCATCTCTCTCCAGCTTAATTCTTACACTGAGCATTTACTGAAAAAAATGGAGACCCATCCTTTTTTACTGTTACTAAATTTCACAGTACTGTCTCTCTCTGCGGTTAAAGGCTAGCCATTGGCCTAGAATTTTCACTGTTTCCCAGCTTGCCTACGAAATGGGGCAACCTTCCTACCCTGCTTCCAAAGTGCTAAGGTTACAGATGAGAGCCACTCCACCTCACCACTCTTCTTGAGATCACAATCTAATGGCCAGTCTCTTCTACAGAGTTCAGCTCTCATTCCAACATGTCCTGGTATCTGTAAGCTCTGAGGGGCATTCTGGTGGTCAAATATATCTGCTGTAAGAATGAAACTTTTTCTCACCAACCTTGTTAAAAAGAAACGCTCTACCAGTGGCGCCTGTGAACCGAGTGGAGATGAGCTCTGAACGGTTGGTCAGGATTGTATCACAGTTTGCACAAGAAAACAGATGGGTACCGCCAATATGATCAAGGAAAATTCTGCCCATTTTGATAGCAGTTTGACGTTCTAAACACCTAGAACAAACAGAAAGGACACTGAAAAAGTTGGCTAGCAGCTATTGTTATAGATTATCTACATACATATAATCTCAGGTTTTTTCTAGTATTTGCTATCTGAAATAGCTGACCCTGAAGAGAAGGATCCAAATTTACACAATGAACAAATAAACAGAATCCCCCAAGCAAAGTACCTTTTATAAGCAGTGAGTGAGCCAAAAAAAAAAAAAACATTGTAGAGAAGAGCAAAAACCAAAAGGAATGGTTGGTGTGAAGAAACAAAAAGGAAAGTGGAATTTCATAAATTAGATGATTATCAAGCCCTGGCATAGAGATGAGAAAAAAAGAGCACCAGTATTGTTAGGTATACGTTATGAGCATGTGTAACTTAAGAAAAAGCTAGGAGTATGGTATATGAATGGGATGATCTAATAAGAGCAGACGAAAGTGCAATGAAAAATAAGGAAAGGGATAGCGCTCACTGAAGTACTTCCTAACATACCTGGGGACCCGAATTCTATTGCCAAAAAAATCAAATAAATAAAGAGGAAGATTGAGCAGATCTGTGGTCGCTGGGTGCTCAGGGGAGGACAGTACTAACTTCAATAAATCTGAATGTAAAGTCTAGGAAGCACTGTACTAAGTAATTATTTCAAAAGCTGTCACACTTCTGGGAACCCAAACAAATCTTAAAAGGTTAATAGGTTGAAGGTGTCAGCTGTGAAAGAAAATTGGATGGAAAGCAGTTCCACTGAATACTAAGACAAAGCTCTTCCATTACTTTCTCCTGAGCCCTCCAGGAAGCAGACAAGGTGCAGTTCCAGCTTAAGGTTGAGCAACAAGGAGAGAAAGGGAAAGACAGGCTTTCTCACTATCACAGAGCTTACTATTAAGAAATGGTACTGAAGCTGGGGTGGTGGGTCACACCGTTAAATCCTAGCACCTGGGGGAGCAGAGGGCAGGTGGACTTTGTGAGTTCAAAAAGGCGGCGCTGGTCTGTAAAAAAAAAAAAAAAAAACAGAGTGAGCTCCAAGCTAAGCTGGGACTTAAGGGAGACCCGGTCTACCGAAACCCCCCCCCGCCCAAAAAAAAAGGAAAAGAAAGAAAATTAGTAACTGAAGCCAGGCAGGGCATGGGTACATGTACCCTTTAAAAAACTTAAAAAAAAACCGCAGCCCCAGGGAGACCCTTTGCAAAAAAAAACCCCCGAACAGAAACTTTTAGGGGAAAAGATTGCACTGACAATTTTAAGATCAAAATATTGAAGTATGATTTACCCTGATTTCAGAATTTTTTTTCAAAGCTTTGAGTCTTTAAGCACTTCTACAATTTAATCAACCAGTAATCAGTAAAAATTTTTGTCTTTGAGAATTGGGTGTTGGCCTCATCAATATGACATCTCTAGAGCTCCTGCAGGGAATTCTAACATAAGTAGATAGTAAAATGTGAAAACCAGGAGCTGATAACATGTAATCCCGCGGCCTGGAACTTGCTAGTAGACCAGGTTGTCTCCATCATGAGTCGGTCTTGCTTTTGCCTTCCTTTTGTTTGATGGGATATATAGGGACTGTGTTTACCATCATGCCATGTAAAGGCAAGACAGTTCTTTATTACAAACTATTTACTTATTATTTTAATTTAATGTGTATGAAAATGCATGTATGAAGTGCATCCATGTTGTACAATGCTTGCAGAGGCCAGGAGAGGGTGTCAGATCCCCTGGCACTGAGTTACGACAGTTGTTTAGCCACCAAATAGGGTGCTAAAAAAATGACCCGGTTACATTCTGCAAGAGCAGCTCAGTTTTCCTAGCACTGTTAGACCATCTTTCCAGCCCCACTGCGCCCCACCAACCCTCCTCCCTGGAGACGAGGTCTCTCGGTAGCCCCAGCTGGCCTGGAACTAGCTATGTAAGAAAGAGAGCTGGTCTTGGTCCTTGATTTCACAAACAGCTGCCTGCCTGTGTCCTCCAAGTACGGTATTAAGGTCCTGAGCCACCATGGCCCAGTCAAATATGATTATTTGGGCTAGGAGAGATGGCCGAAGCAGTTTAAGAGAGAGCCAACTGCTCTTGCAGAGGAACCCGGTTTGATCCCCAGCACCCACAATAATGGCTAAGAACCAGCTTTAACTTCAGCTCCAAGGGAATCCGACGCCTCCTTCTGACCTCCGCAGCATTGCATGACACAGGTTCACCAAACTACAATGCAGACACATTCATACATAAAAATAAACATTTATTATTGTAAATAAGATTTGTAAATATTTTTCTTATGTTTCCAAATAAAATAACATTAAAACAATACACACATAGTTGTCATTTAAGCTACATAAGATTTCTAAAGTTTCCTTAAATATTACATAATCAAAATCGGTACTACAGTTTCTTTAAAAGAATTACAGAGGAATTCTGAAGGTCCTGTCAAAAAATTGTCACATATAATCTTTAAAATATTTTTTGAAAGAATACAGGTATGTTCAAGAATATACCATAGCTTTCATTTAACGTGTTCCTGGGTGTTATCATCAGCTCCTGTGCTTCAAATGTTTACTAAGTAACAAGTTAGAGCCGATACAGCAGTCCCTATTGGAAGAAAATCCAGACTGCATTTATAATACTGTCATTACAAATTAATAAGAAAACTCCACTTCTCCTTAGATTTAGGAACCTCTCCAGCCATTAGACAATCTCAATGTCATTAGAAAGGCAGAAGGGACATTATCTGAAGGGAGGTGACACAGGAGATAACAACCAGAAGAAATGAGAGCAACACATAATTACATCTACAAAGATGTCCATAAATGAAACCTACCACTATATTAACCCTAAAAAATTTAATTTAAAAATAAAGAAAAACCAATGCATTTTGGTTTTCCTCTATTTTTAAATTAAAGTCCCCAGAGGCAGAAGTACCAGTGTAAGTTTGAGGCCTGCCTGGGGGGACGATAGGAGTGCCAGGGCCGCAACGGCTACATACGCCGATCTCCTGTCGAAGAGGCCAAAACAAAGCAAAACAACAAGAGGCATAGTAGGTAAGTCCTGGACTAAGCACAGACTTAAGTTATGACATTTAACTTTTCTAGATTGTTAAATTCTGTATTATTATAATCCTTAAGAGTTTTTGTTTTTTTTGTTTTTTTGGATTATTTGGAGACAGGTCTCCCTTTAGCCCCGCTACCCTGGAAGTATCTCTGTAAACCAGGCTGGCCTTAAACTCAGAGAGATCTACCTGCCTCCCTCTAGCTGGGATTAAAGGTGTGCACCACCCATCGCCCTGCATAATCCTTAAGATTCTAATACTTGTTCCAGATACTTAAGAATGTAATAGTTACCAGAAAAAAATAGTAATGGTTACATATAAACCAACGAATTTGAGGTCTGTAAGCTGAATTCATTAGCTCAGAGATGGGCAACACTGACAAATTTTATTTGAACTATGCAAGATTCTATCAATTTTTATAGGAGTGCCCCTGTACTTTTAGCACTTGGAGGCTGAGCTAAAGGGATCAACACAAATTCCAAGCCAGCTTTGTCTATATAGTGGGTACTAGGCCAGCATGAACTATGGAGTGAAACCCTGTCTCAAAGATATAACTAAAATTTTGGGAAAGGGACTAGGGAATGTACTTCCGTGGGAGAGCTTGTCATTCCCTGCACTGCAAATAATTAACTAAAAGAATATAATTTGGAGGGACTGGAGAGATGGTTCAGCAGTTGCTGTTCTTCAGTGGGCCAGATTCAGATTCCCAGCACCGAATCATAACAGCTAAGTGACTATTACCTCTAGTCCCAAGAGATCCAATGCCCTCTCTTCTAGCCTGTGATACCAGCACTCGCATGGCAGATAACAACCACATAACCATCTTTAAACATACTGGGCTAGATGCATGGAGAGCTTACAGAAGGACCCAGGTTAGAATCCCGCACCCCCATGGTGGCTAAGACCCGTCTTTAAAAACTCCAATTGCCAGGGAAATCCGCCCTCTTCTGAACTTCGCAGCAGTGCCTGACCCGGATGCACACAACGCATACACACAGACCGTAACACTCAGACACATAAACAAATAAATAAGTTTAAAAAAACAATATTGAGGATCGGGGGCTAGAGAGATGGCTTGGCGATTAAGATCCACTGGTTGCGTCTTGCAGAGGACCCAGGTTCAATTCCCAGCACCTAAGTGGCAGCTGACAACCATTAAGAAACTTCAGTTCCAGGTGGAAGTCAATGCCTTTTTCTGACCCCGTGGGCACTGTACACACATAGGGAGCACGTAACGCATATACATGTGTGCAATACACTCGTACACATGTAATAAAATTAATTTTAAAATTGGAAGAAGAGCCTGTACTTCGGGGCTCGTTTGAATAATGGGGACATCTGGTGACAAAGGGAATGCTTTATAGCAACTGATCAGTGAAAGTAGCTCAGGTTCCATCAGCCCCCTCTTCCCATCATCCCATCCCAAGTTTTTTTTTGTCATTCTTCATTCTGGTTTGCACAAGTACTTTACCTGTTTAATCCTTGTACCAATATTTCAATTTATGACTCTCAATATAAAAAAGCATCCAACAAATCTGTGAACAGTTAATTTTTGGTTATATGCTTGTAGTTGTGTATTGTTAACAAAAAGGAAACAACCGCATGCATTATTACCGGTCCTCGGTGTTACCGTACAGTTCTCAGATGTACTAGATACAGTCCGGTCAGCCTTTGTTTTAACCAAAAAAAGAGCTTCTCCATTCGAATTTCAAAGTAATTTAGAGCAAATTTTTAAGTAACAGACTCATTATATACAATATTAACTATATATTTCTAGACTGACTTTAGATGTGTCTGTGGAAAATGGTTCCTGGCATTCCAAATGGAACTGTCTTTTTTTTTTTTGGTCTTTTCCAACAAGGGGGCTCCATAATAGCCCCCGCTGGCTGGAACTTGCTTCTGTAGACCAGTGCGCTGGCCTGAACTCACAAAGATCCACCTGCCTCTTGCCGCCCAAGTGGCGAAGGATTAAGGCATGCGCCACCATGGCCTGCTCCTAAAGTAACTTTCTATACCGTACTACTACATCAATTCGATCTTTTGGCTCAGTATAGAAACAGCGAGACCAACCACTTTGGTACATAAAAATGAGGAATAACAGATTAATATGCCTTCTCTCTCCGACTTAACTTCATTCTATTTTTTACTCTTTGCCCAAGTATTTTTACTGGCTTCAATTACATGATTCATTATCAAGACTAAAAATATCTGGGCAGAACCCTGGATACAACAAACAACATGACTCAAGCTGTGATTAGCATTTAACATATATATATATATATATTGAAGTAAATTTATATAACTATAAAATTTTGCCAAAAAGGCTAGAGAATACAGTAGAAACAGAAGAGAACATCATTTGCCATTAAAAGCCTGTGTGGTCATTAGATCCCAGAGATAAGCACAGATTTAGAAGGTCAGAAAATTTAACCTCATACACTAATGAAACTACAGTCTCCAGGCTAACACTGCTATATTCTGAGAGTTTGTGTCCCCATAAAACTTGCATGTTGAAGCCTACTGCATGTTGAAACCTAATCACCAATGTGATGCCATCTGGGGTGGGGGGCTCACTGGGTTATGAAGATACAACTCTCATTATAGGTTATAAGATTAGCGGTCTTATAAAGAGGCTCCAGGGAGATGCCCTGCCCCTTTCCACCACAAAGACACAGCTAAAGGAGCCGTCAGTGAACCAGGAAACAATCCCTTACTGACAATCATTCTGCTGGTGCTTTAATCTTTTAACTATGAGAAATAAATTCCTATTCATAAGCCACCCAGTCTACAGAGTTTGGTTACAGTAGCCTGAACAGACTAGATAGCTATTTTATTCTTTAAGGAGGAAGCTCATTAAAAAAGTCAGGAGTCAAACTTTTCTGGACCTGCACTCTTAGATTGTACTCTTAGACCCAAGTATATGGACTACTGCATTTGATATGCACATCACTTAGGCATCTGATAATTAATACACATACATGATACTTATTACACTACTTCCCCTCACCCCCCCGTTGTCTTTTTTTCGAGATAGGGTCTCACCTGTAGCCTCCAGCTGTCCTGTAACTCCTCAACTCTTAGACCAGGCTGGATTTGACTCACAAAGATCTTCCTGCCCCTCTGCCGCCTGAGTGCTAGATTAAGGCGTGCGACACCATGCTCCACCATGCCCCACAGCAGTACCCCTACTATAGATGGAAAAATTAGTTACCTGTGTAACGGTGCAAAGGTACCAGCGGAGATCTCACAATCTCTAGTGACCAAACAGAGCTGACTGATGCAGTCTTTTCTCCTAGTTATCAAGCGCCATTTCTCCTATGTATCCCTATATTGGTGGCGAATATAATCATACCCTCCCCGAAAATTATAAAGAAAAAAAAAACAGTAACATTNTTTTTTTTTTTTTTTTGGTAAAAGATGTCATGTTTTCCCCAAGGAAGTGCTTTAAGTTTCCTCCTTGACAAGCCCAAACCACCATCAATCCTGCCCCAGTGCTCCACACTGGGGTCCCTCCCCACCATGGTCACCCAAATGAGGTAGTTTTTGTAGTGATAGGAATCACAGTTTTTGTATGCTTAGAAAATACCTGAGCCACACCTTTACCTAGCAAAGCGGGTCCTTAAAATGAAGGCATGGGGCTTACTGTTCTGCCAGCCACCATTGCTAACCTAACATGACATTTATGTATTTGCAATTATACATTAAACAATTATTCATATATACTAAACCATAGTTGCATCTATGGCAAAATTATCTCAGAGAAGTCAATACTGGCAATTCAGTGTCTCCAGGTATAAATTAGAGTTAACTCACTTCACCACTGTCAAGCAAAACAAAATAAAGCTGTTCAAAAGCTTGGAGTTAGCTAGACATGGGGGTGCACACTTGTAATCTCAGCAGTTACAAGGCAGAGGCAGGTGAAACTCAACGAATTCAAGGCTAGCCTGATCTGCATAGACACGGAAAGTTTCAAGCTAGCCAGAGATAGTGAGACTCTGTCTTTAAAAAGCACAGTGGAATCAGAGTGTGTTAGTGTACACCTTTAATCCCAGCACTCAAGTAGAGTCAGAAGCCAACAGATCTCTTTGAATTCAAGGTCAGTCTGGTCTACAAGCTGAATTCCAGGCCAGCCAGGGGCATATAATGAAACACTGTCTCAAGAAAACAAAACAAACCAGACAAAACAAACAAAAACCTATTAAGAACAACAACAACAACAAAAAATCCCCACCAAAAAAACAAAAAGAAACTCCCAAACAAAAATGAAACAAAAGCAAGGTTAGGTGTCAGATAAAAAAGACCACTAAGTAGATTAGTGAAAAATAAGTAGAAGTATTGCAGCAATGCAAGACAAAATAGACTTTATTTTGACAGTGAATGCACAGAGTGCTGTAGGTAAGGCATGCTGCTAGGAATCTGCATATCATCAAAGGCCAATATGGAAATGAATACTGTTAATGTTTGCTTCATTCAAGTTGAAGATGGAGAATTATATCTTCTTTGAAATGCAGTATTACACCTAATCTAGGTTAACTACACCTAGTTAACTAGGCTGTGAGAAAGTTAACTGTACTCAGAAATCACTCTTAATATAAATGACAGAAAAGACTTCACTAATTCAAATGTAGCAAACTTCCTTTGTAGAGGACCTGGAAGTTGAACATATAACATCCATTCATTCGTTTGTGTGACTAGCTAATTTTACTGACATTTTATTATTCCACAAAGCAAGTATTAGTTTACCTAGAAGTGGTTGGGTAAAGAACACATTTTAATACTCTGTAATGTCATAAATTTCATAAAATAACCAGAGTCAAATTTGATCCTTTTTCAATAGAAGGTACCAAGTACAGTTCAAATTCAATAGATGAACTTTTTTTTAAGAGATGACCTGAAAATATAATGCTAAGGAGAGATCTAGTCCTTTGATGAAACTACGAGGCTCAACAGACTTGTCAAAAATCAGTACATAAATGAGGGGGAGGCTGAAACACTTTGTGGAGCAGTGTCTTTAGATAAGCTGCTTCGTTTCCCCCTTTTAGAACAGATGCAGATTAATGCCTTTTGCATCATGCACACTGACATTCTGTTCAACTATTTTCTAAATGCGATACTGTGTTTAAACACTATGCTTTCCTTTACAGATACCTTATAGTCAATTTAGCTCAAGATCAAAAAGAAAGTTAACTACTATGAAAATTACTTATTTAACACTCTGCTCTTTTTTTATAGGGTATTTTTAAAAGCAACACAGGACCCAAAACATCCAACTATTACTTTATTTATATTACTATGCTTAAGTTACATGGAAAAAGACAACCAAGCAGTTCTGCCCCATTTCAGAAAGTTTCCAATCAACACCAATTATGTGGTGACAAGTAACTAGGAATGGTGACATCTTTGGGTCAAGACTGACAAGAAAGAATGGGCTCTGGTGCTACAGTTCATCTCCAACAAGAATATGGCACACTGGCCAGCACAAGCCATGCTAACACTGAGCCTTTAGCGCCGGGCACAGATTCGGATCTCTTCTCTGAAGCTGGCAAATTAAGTGAAATAACTGGGTTTAAAAAAAAAAAGTTTAAAATGAAGCCCAAATAAGTTTAAAAACCATGCTCTTGACATATTCTCCACTCAAAATTTACATAAAACACACCTTTCACTCTAATAGCCCCAATTTTTTCCCTCACATAGCCCACCATGTAGCTGCAGATAGACGCTTCTGCCTCAAGGATGTAAACACAGGGAAAACAATTAACGGCATCTGCATATAATATTCTCTCTATAAACTGCTGTTGGATGGAAAACTAAGAAAAAAAATCAAAGAAAGAGAGAGAGAAAGAGAGAAAAAGAAAGGTTCCATCTTAGATTCTCACAAGCTCTTGTTCCGCAGTTCATGAATCCGACTCTGATGCTAAGGTGACAGTGTATGTTAAGTAGGTTTGTTTTCAGTGAAGGAGACCTGGGAAAAGACGGATTTTTTTTTTCTTCAAGAGTTATCAGATGGTACATGCTCCTCAAAGCCCTCACTCTCTCGGACTAGAGCACGTTCCAGGATCACACGACCTTCCTTATAACGCTGGCTGTCTTCAGTTGCAAACTCGTAGATCCATCCCAGTTTGCTATTGCAGTTTTTGCAGCTCACATCTCGAACCATGTGGCGGCCAGTAAGCATGACCCGATCTTGAACTTCACTGTACTGCAAGTTAACTACCTAAGAAACATGTTAAAAAAAATAAAGTCATGTTACATTGTTTGCCACTTAAAGACAATAAATAAATGAACAATTAAGTATTATATGGTGGTACATGCCTGTAATCCCAACCTGGGGAGATAGGAGGACCACGAGTTTGAGTTGGGACCAGCCTCTGCCACAGAGACCTTGCCTCAAAATAACAAACCACCAAGCCAAGTTTAGAACACAGAAGTTGTTACTTTAGTCAAATTTACGATACCCTTCCCAGAGCTAGTTTTAAAAGTTGCTAGTAACCAGCTACGCCTCATCTGCCTGGAAATACTGTGCAGCAGAGGCAGCCATGTGCCTGTATATCCCAAATCTAATTGGCTATTGGCTCTCTCCTTGGAGGAATAACCCATGGCTGATGCCACAAGCTTACATCCTCTACAGGTTAGGAGATGTTATAAGCCACAGTAAGACCCTGTCATATTTAACAGGAAAAAATGTAATTCATGGATTAGGATATCATCCAAACATATGTGTCTATACCAAAGTAACCTACCATAACTATTAGTGCTGTTTAAATACCTATATATCTAATTGCTTGTGCTTCATTAGTAGGATCGAAAGGTTATTCCTGGACAAACTGTCAGCCCATGAAAGGAAACAGCCAGAATTGACCAGAGTCCAAGACAACAGCTCCAGAGAGAGTGGACTGTTTTGCTTCTCATCCTCCTGTGCCCCTTTCCTAAGCCTAGGGAACAATCTGCGGAAGAGGGGGCGTGGTAGAATGTAAGGGCTGCGATTGGGGTGAATGGTGAAACTACAGCGATGTAGTCTGGACACTCATTTGATCAACTTGATTGAACAAACAACCCGTCACCCCCCACTGGATGGTGGGGCTGTGGGGGTTTGGGCACAACAGCCTGCAGATTGGTTTTGCACAAAGGATGCTTGTACTCATGGATTATCACTTATAGCTAAAAATGAAAAAAAACTGAGAGAAAGAAGCAGGACAGTTATGGCAGAATGCATGGTCTGGGATGGGGTGGGGGTGGGGGGAAGGGAAAGGGAAATGTGCCTGAACTGAATTGGAAAATAATGTATGAACTGCACAAAGCATCAATAAAAATTAAAAAAAGAAAAAAAAAAAAAAGAAAGATGGCATCATGAACTTTGCAGGTAAATGGATGGAGCTAGAAGATATCATGCATCATGAACTTTGCAGGTAAATGGATGGAGCTAGAAGATATCATGCTAAGTGAAGTAACACAGTCCCAGAAAAACAAAACGTCGAATGGTATCCCTCAACTGTGGATATGAGCACTAATTACCCAATTGTATGGCAAACTGAGCCCATTAATGTGATCTGAAAACAACTGTGCTCTTATATTGTGAATCTCTTAAAAAATAAAAAAATTAAAAAATAAATAAAAGTTGCTAGTAAAACTGGGCCTGATGGCATAGGCTGTAGTCCTAGTACTTGAGGGGTCAAAGCAGGAGGATAGGGGTTCAAGGCCAACCTCAACTACAAATGTCAGTTTCAGGACAGCTTGGGATATGAGACCTTGTTAACAGCCCCCTCACATCAAAAAAGAAAAATAATCCACTGCTGATACAGGTAAATATATCTGGAAATTGCACTGTACTAGGTATCTTACGCAATCTTTATGCATTACAATATTTAGCCCCAGTCACACCATTTATACTTGCTAGTTTTATTTCTGGTTGTAGTGAAGAAAGAGGCCTGGAACTTAAGTCATAGGATACAAGTTTGGGCCCAGTTATTACAATTAACTATGCAATGATGAGAACAAAAGGTAATCACAGAACCTATTGAAGTACCATTGGTCTTTCTTTCATAAAGTGTCTGTCATATTACACACACACACACACACACACACACACACACACACACACAGATGGGACAGACAAAGCCTATCATAAACCATACAGTGTAACACATGGTTTTCAAGTCAAGTTCAAAAACAATGAACATTAGTGGAAGTGGATTCTAAGACACTGGAGAATTTTCAATCACTGTGAATACTCCCCCCTCCCCCCTCGAATCCTCTATAGGATCAGGTGGTGAACACTTCTGGCTTTGAGAATGCTCTTAATTTTAACTAGTTAACATATAACAGGAAAAAAAAAATAGACAAGAGACCAGAAATGAATGAATGAGCAAGACTGAACTCCATTACTTTATTTACAGTAACAGGGAGCAAGCCTGCTATAGTATTTCAACCCTTGTTCTATAAACACATCAAGGGAAACAGACTACTGATGCCCCAGAATAAAAGCTTCTTTCTACATAAACAGAGGACTGTACACTAGGAAATTTATTTTCTGGAAACAGTAACTTAAAACTGGATTTATTTTTTAGCCTAAAAGATTTAGAAATTTAACTTTATATTAGGTTCCAGGAGGTAGGATCACACCAACCAATCTTAAAACAAGTTGAAATTTCAGAGACAACCAGACTAGATAGATACACCTTTGTAAACCTGAATGCTTTTCCTTTAGGCTGAATCAAATAAGGCAATCATGAATAACAGCAAGCTATCTACAGTCACTTTTTTTTGGGGGTATTTTTGAGACAGGGTCTCCCCTGTAGCCCCAGCTGGCCTGGAACTCACTTTGTAGACCAGGCTGGCCTTGAACTCACAGAGATCCGCCAGCCTCTGCATCCCAAGTGCCAGGATTAAAGGCGTGTGCCACCACACCTGGCTAGTCATTTTCAAAGCTAAGCTACAACAGCTTACTATGGTCATCTCCCTTAATGGGTCAATCTGACATATGAGGAAGGGCAAGGGGTTAAACTTGGCCTCGTTTTCCATTATCTGTGTTGGAGTCATTAAAATTCTCTTTTAAAATATATTTTATTTTTTATTTTTTTGTATGAGTGTACTGTCTGCATGCAGGTTGGTGCACCCATGTCGTGCAATGCCTTGGAGGTCAGAAGTGGGCATCAGATTGCGCTGGAACTGAAGTTAAAGACGGTTCTTAGCCACTATGTGGGTGTTGGGAATCAAACCCGAAGCAGCCAGTGCTCTTAACCACTGAATCATCTCTCCAGCCCCTAAATATATTTTATTATTTTCATTTTATATGTATATTGCCTGCATATGTGTAAGTGTACCCATGTGCAATGCCCACAGAGCCAGGTGGCATTGGATTCCCCTGGAACCAGAGTTATGGATGGTTGTTAGCTGTCATATGGGTGATGGGAATCAAAACCCAGGTCCTCTGTAGAGGCAGTTAGTGCACTGAGCCATCTCTCTCCAGCTTAATTCTTACACTGAGCATTTACTGAAAAAAATGGAGACCCATCCTTTTTTACTGTTACTATTTCAAAGTAAGGTCTCTCTCTGAGGTTGAAGCTAGCCTATTGGCCTAGAATTCACTGTTTCCCAGGCTGGCCTACGACATGGGGCAACCTTCCTGCCTCTGCTTCCAAAGTGCTAAGGTTACAGATGAGAGCCACTCCACCTCACCACTCTTCTTGAGATCACAATCTAATGGCCAGTCTCTTCTACAGAGTTCAGCTCTCATTCCAACATGTCCTGGTATCTGTAAGCTCTGAGGGGCATTCTGGTGGTCAAATATATCTGCTGTAAGAATGAAACTTTTTCTCACCAACCTTGTTAAAAAGAAACGCTCTACCAGTGGCGCCTGTGAACCGAGTGGAGATGAGCTCTGAACGGTTGGTCAGGATTGTATCACAGTTTGCACAAGAAAACAGACGGGTACCGCCAATATGATCAAGGAAAATTCTGCCCATTTTGATAGCAGTTTGACGTTCTAAACACCTAGAACAAACAGAAAGGACACTGAAAAAGTTGGCTAGCAGCTATTGTTATAGATTATCTACATACATATAATCTCAGGTTTTTTCTAGTATTTGCTATCTGAAATAGCTGACCCTGAAGAGAAGGATCCAAATTTACACAATGAACAAATAAACAGAATCCCCCAAGCAAAGTACCTTTTATAAGCAGTGAGTGAGCCAAAAAAAAAAAAAGTAAACATGTGTAGGCAAAACCAAGGAATGGTTGGTGTGAAGAAACAAAAAGGAAAGTGGAATTTCATAAATTAGATGATTATCAAGCCCTGGCATAGAGATGAGAAAAAAAGAGCACCAGTATTGTTAGGTATACGTTATGAGCATGTGTAACTTAAGAAAAAGCTAGGAGTATGGTATATGAATGGGATGATCTAATAAGAGCAGACGAAAGTGCAATGAAAAATAAGGAAAGGGATAGCGCTCACTGAAGTACTTCCTAACATACCTGGGGACCGAATTCTATTGCAAAATCAAAATAAATAAAGAGGAAGAGTTGAGCAGATCTGTGGTCGCTGGGTGCTCAGGGGAGGACAGTACTAACTTCAATAAATCTGAATGTAAAGTCTAGGAAGCACTGTACTAAGTAATTATTTCAAAAGCTGTCACACTTCTGGGAACCCAAACAAATCTTAAAAGGTTAATAGGTTGAAGGTGTCAGCTGTGAAAGAAAATTGGATGGAAAGCAGTTCCACTGAATACTAAGACAAAGCTCTTCCATTACTTTCTCCTGAGCCCTCCAGGAAGCAGACAAGGTGCAGTTCCAGCTTAAGGTTGAGCAACAAGGAGAGAAAGGGAAAGACAGGCTTTCTCACTATCACAGAGCTTACTATTAAGAAATTGTACTGAAGCTGGGCGTGGTGGCGCACACCTTTAATCCTAGCACCTGGGAGGCAGAGGCAGGTGGATCTTTGTGAGTTCAAAGCTAGCCTGGTCTACAGAGTGAGCTCCAAGCTAGCTGGGACTTAAAGGGAGACCCTGTCTCGAAACCCCCCCCCCCCAAAAAAAAAGGAAAAGAAAAGAAATTGTACTGAAAGCCAGGCAGGCATGGTGGTACATGTCTTTAACCGCAGCCCCAGGGAGACCCTGTTGCAAAAAAACAAACCCCCGAACAGAACTTTAGGGGAAAGTAATTGCAGTGAATTTAAGATCAAAATATTGAAGTATGATTTACCCTGATTTCAGAATTTTTTTTCAAAGCTTTGAGTCTTTAAGCACTTCTACAATTTAATCAACCAGTAATCAGTAAAAATTTTGTCTTTGAGAATTTTTTTTGCCTCTCAATATGGACATCTCTAGAGCTCTGCATGTCATTCTAACATATTAATAGTAAACATGTGAAACACAGGAGCTGATAAATGTAATCCCGCTGGCCTGGAACTTGCTATGTAGACCAGGTTGGTCTCCATCATAGAGATCTGTCTGCTTTTGCCTTTTGGTTGATGGGATTATAGGGGTGTACCATCATGCCTATAGGCAAGAAAAGTTCTTTTTACAAAATATTTACTTATTATTTAATGTGTATGATGCATGTATGGAAGTGCATCCATGTTGTACAATGCTTGCAGAGGCCAGGAGAGGGTGTCAGATCCCCTGGCACTGGAGTTAAGGACAGTTGTTAGCCACCAAATAGGTGCTAAAAAAATGAACCCAGGTCTTCTGCAAGAGCAGCTCAGTGTTCCTAGCCACTGAGCCATCTTTCCAGCCCCCTGCTCCCCCACCCCCTCCTCCCTGGGAGACAGGGTCTCTCTGTAGCCCCAGCTGGCCTGGAACTAGCTATGTAGAATAGGCTGGTCTTGGTCTTGATTTCACAAACATCTGCCTGCCTGTGTCTCCAGAGTACTGGTATTAAAGGTCTGAGCCACCATGCCCAGTCAAAATATTATTATTGGGGCTGGAGAGATGGCCTAGCAGTTAAGAGAGCCAACTGCTCTTGCAGAGGACCCGGTTTGATCCCCAGCACCCACATAATGGCTAAGAACCATCTTTAACTCCAGCTCCAAGGGAATCCGACGCCCTCTTCTGACCTCCGCAGCATTGCATGACACAGGTTCACCAACCTACATGCAGACAATACATTCATACACATAAAAATAAACATTATTATTGTAAATAAGAGATTTTAAAATATTTTCTTATGTTTCCAAATAAAATAACATTAAAACAATACACACATAGTTGTCATTTAAGCTACATAAGATTTCTAAAGTTTCCTTAAATATTACATTATCAAATATCGGACTACTGTTCTTTAAAGAATTACAGAGGTAAGTTCTGAGGTCTCTGGTCACAAAATTGTCACCATATAATCTTCAAAATATTATTTTTAAAGATACAGGTATGTTCAAGAATATACCATAGCTTTCATTTAACGTGTTCCTGGGTGTTATCATCAGCTCCTGTGCTTCAAATGTTTACTAAGTAACAAGTTAGAGCCGATACAGCAGTCCCTATTGGAAGAAAATCCAGACTGCATTTATAATACTGTCATTACAAATTAATAAGAAAACTCCACTTCTCCTTAGATTTAGGAACCTCTCCAGCCATTAGACAATCTCAATGTCATTAGAAAGGCAGAAGGGACATTATCTGAAGGGAGGTGACACAGGAGATAACAACCAGAAGAAATGAGAGCAACACATAATTACATCTACAAAGATGTCATAATGAAACCTACACTATATTAACCTAAAAAATTAATTTAAAAATAAAGGAAAACCAATGCATTTTGGTTTTCCTCTATTTTTAAATTAAAGTCCCCAGAGGCAGAAGTACCAGTGTAAGTTTGAGGCCTGCCTGGGGACATAGGAGTTCCAGGGCAGCAAAGGCTACATTACACGATCTCCTGTAGAAGAGCCAAAAACAAAAGCAAAACACAAGAGTCATAGTAGGTAAGTCCTGGACTAAGCACAGACTTAAGTTATGACATTTAACTTTTCTAGATTTAATTTCTGGTAATATTATAATCCTTAAGATTTTTTTTTTTTTTTTTTTTTTTGGTATTTTTGAGACAGGGTCTCCCTTTAGCCCCAGCTAGCCTTGATTATCTCTGTAAACCAGGCTGGCCTTAAACTCAGAGAGATCTGCCTGCCTCTGCTGGGATTAAAGGTGTGCACCACCACGCCCTGCATAATCCTTAAGATTCTAATACTTGTTCCAGATACTTAAGAATGTAATAGTTACCAGAAAAAAATAGTAATGGTTACATATAAACCAACGAATTTGAGGTCTGTAAGCTGAATTCATTAGCTCAGAGATGGGCAACACTGACAAATTTTATTTGAACTATGCAAGATTCTATCAATTTTTATAGGAGTGCCCCTGTACTTTTAGCACTTGGAGGCTGAGCTAAAGGGATCAACACAAATTCCAAGCCAGCTTTGTCTATATAGTGGGTACTAGGCCAGCCTGAACTAGAGTGAAACCCTGTCTCAAAATATAACTAAAATTTTGGGGAAAGGGACTGGGAATGTACTTCCGTGGGAGAGCTTGTCATTCCCTGCACTGCAAATAATTAACTAAAAGAATATAATTTGGAGGACTGGAGAGATGGTTCAGCAGTTGCTGTTCTTCAGTGGGCCAGAGTTCAGTTCCCAGCACCTAAATCAGACAGCTAAGTGACTATTACCTCTAGTCCCAAGAGATCCAATGCCCTCTCTTCTAGCCTGTGATACCAGCACTCGCATGGCAGATAGACACACATAAACCATCTTTAAAAATACTGGGATAGAGGGCTGGAGAGCTTACAGAGGACCCAGGTTAGATCCCCAGCACCCACATGGTGGCTAAGAACCGTCTTTAACTCCATTTCCAGGGAAATCAGACCTCTTCTGACTTCCGCAGCATTGCATGACACGGATGCACAAACCTACACACAGACAGTACACTCATACACATAAAAAAATAAATAATTTTAAAAATAAAAATATTGGGATAGGGGGCTAGAGAGATGGCTTGGCAGTCAAGAGCACTGGTTGCTCTTGCAGAGGACCCAGGTTCAATTCCCAGCACCTACATGGCAGCTAACAACCATTAAGAAACTTCAGTTCCAGGTGATTCAATGCCTTTTCTGACCTCCTTGGGCACTGTAAAACATGGGAGCACTTACGCATATACAGGCAATACACTCGTACACATGTAATAAAATTATTTTAAAAATATTGGGGAAGAGCCTGTACTTCGGGGCTCGTTTGAATAATGGGGACATCTGGTGACAAAGGGAATGCTTTATAGCAACTGATCAATTTAAGTAGCTCATGTTCATCATCCCTCTTCCCTCCCAAGTTTTTTTTTGTCATTCTTCATTCTGGTTTGCACAAGTACTTTACCTGTTTAATCCTTGTACCAATATTTCAATTTATGACTCTCAATATAAAAAAGCATCCAACAAATCTGTGAACAGTTAATTTTTGGTTATATGCTTGTAGTTGTGTATTGTTAACAAAAAGGAAACAAGAGCAACGCTTTACAGTCTCAGGTGTTAAAGTACAGTTCTCAGATAGTACTGATACAGTCAGTTTCAGCTAGAGCTTCTCAATTCATTTCAAAGGTAATTTTAGAGCAAATTTTTAAGTAACAGACTCATTATATACAATATTAACTATATATTTCTAGACTGACTTTAGATGTGTCTGTGGAAAATGTCCTGGCATTCCAAATGAACTTTCTTTTTTTTTTGGTCTTTTCCAGACAGGGTCTCCATATAGCCCCAGCTGGCCTGGAACTTGCTCTGTAGACCAGGCTGGCCTTGAACTCACAAAGATCCACCTGCCTCTGCCTCCCAAGTGCTAGGATTAAAGGCATGCGCCACCATGCCCTGCTCCAAATGAACTTTCTATACCGTCTACTTACATCATTCTATCTTTGGCTCAGTATTATGAAACAGCTGTGACCAACCACTTGGTACTGAGGATAAACAGATTTAATATGCCTTCTCTCTCCTACTTCAACTTCATTCTATTTTTTACTCTTTGCCCAAGTATTTTTACTGGCTTCAATTACATGATTCATTATCAAGACTAAAAATATCTGGGCAGAACCCTGTTACATGACTCCAAGCTGTGATTGCCATTTACATATATATATAATATATATATGAATAAATTTATATAACTATAAAATTTTGCCAAAAAGGCTAGAGAATACAGTAGAAACAGAAGAGAACATCATTTGCCATTAAAAGCCTGTGTGGTCATTAGATCCCAGAGATAAGCACAGATTTAGAAGGTCAGAAAATTTAACCTCATACACTAATGAAACTACAGTCTCCAGGCTAACACTGCTATATTCTGAGAGTTTGTGTCCCCATAAAACTTGCATGTTGAAGCCTACTGCATGTTGAAACCTAATCACCAATGTGATGCCATCTGGGGTGGGGGGCTCACTGGGTTATGAAGATACAACTCTCATTATAGGTTATAAGATTAGCGGTCTTATAAAGAGGCTCCAGGGAGATGCCCTGCCCCTTTCCACCACAAAGACACAGCTAAAGGAGCCGTCAGTGAACCAGGAAACAATCCCTTACTGACAATCATTCTGCTGGTGCTTTAATCTTTTAACTATGAGAAATAAATTCCTATTCATAAGCCACCCAGTCTACAGAGTTTGGTTACAGTAGCCTGAACAGACTAGATAGCTATTTTATTCTTTAAGGAGGAAGCTCATTAAAAAAGTCAGGAGTCAAACTTTTCTGGACCTGCACTCTTAGATTGTACTCTTAGACCCAAGTATATGGACTACTGCATTTGATATGCATCACTTACCTCTGATAATTATACACATACATGTATACTTAGTACCCTACTTCCCCTCCCCCCCCCTTTGGTCTTTTCGAGATAGGGTCTCCCTGTAGCCTCCAGCTGTCCTGGAACTCACTCTGTAGACCAGGCTGGCTTTGAACTCACAAAGATCTGCCTGCCTCTGCCTCCTGAGTGCTAGGATTAAAGGCGTGCTCCACCATGCCCAGCAGTACCCTACTATAGATGAAAAAATAGTTACCTGTGTAACTGTGCACAGGTAGCCAAGCTAGATCTCACATCTCTAGTGACCAAACAGCTGCTGGATTCAGTCTTTTCTCCTTAGGTTTATCAAGAGCCATTTCTCCTGTGTTCCCTATATTGGTGGCGATATAATCATACACTCCCCTAAAATTATAAAGAAAAAAAAAAACAGTACTTCTCAAGCCATGGTTTTCATCCAAGCACTCATCATGGTCACCCTGTTTTATTATAAACACAGCACACTTTCACAGGTAATACCACATTTGTGTTGATTTGGTGCTACAAAACATAGCCAGAGAAATATAATTCTCAGCTCTCTTCTAAAAGCTCTATGAGATGGCTTCTATATAAACACTCACACATTTTGACAGAATAAAAACAATTAGTTTTTTGAGACGGGGTCTTGCTATGCAGTCCAGGTTGACTTGAGCTTAAAATACTACTCCTGCTTAAGTCTCATAAGTGTTGAGATTATAGATCTACGCCACTGCTGGAGGTTTTTACCACTCCCGACCCCCACCCACCTACAGAGTCCGACACAGAAAATTTATAGTTTGCAGCCAGTTTGAGTAACTTAGTGAGACTCTATTTCAAAATAAATGGCCAGGGTGTGGCTCAGTGATAGAGTTACTTTGCCTAGCACACATGAGGCCCTGGGTTTGACCCCAGTAAAGGGAGGGGAACAGTGGTGACTCCCAAATAACTTTATTGGGCTTGCAGTGTAGCACTATGGTACAATGCTTAGTGGCATTACGGAAGGCCTAGGTTCCATCCCTGCATCTCCCCAGCACAGCAAAAGGAAACAAAACCCCAGTATGTGGTCAATTTTTGAGAATGTTCCATGGGGTTCTGAGCAGAAAGTGTATTCTCTGGTATTAAGAAGTTTATTTACATGTGATACTTCAGTGACTCTTAGTAAACTTAGAAAGTTGTTCTACCATCATCACAAAGTGGCTTTAGAATATTTCCATTATTCCCACAAAATCTCCACAAATCAGTCCCTTCTCCCTTCATCCCCAGGCACTAAAACAGAATGAATCAGCTGTGATTATTTTTATAGCTAAAATATTTCCCACATATGTTAGTCATTTTGGTTGACCTAGTAGAATCTCCAGTCTCTACAGCTGGGAAATCTGCAAATTCTGAAGCACCTTCCTGTATTCCATTATAATAAATGCACAATTTGGTTATTTTTCAGTGTTACAGTTCTATGTGCAGCTGAAATCAGGGCTGAGCTCATTACAGTACAGCTAAAGCTGTTTTTTTTTTAAACATGTTCCCTTTCTACTTCAATATTTTAAGCAAAAACCACAAACTTATTATTTTGGTAAGTTAACATTCCCCGATAATTTTACAAATAAAATCCTTTTGGTAGTAGTTTTGTATAGTTCCAGGCTATAAAAATCCCCAGAGTTTGAAATATCAAACTTGGTTATTACTGGCCAATTGTCACTTTATCTGATATTACCTGAAACATTGAAAGGCCAGGATGAAAATACAGTACAATTTGTAGGTATTTTTCAATTTCTTCTCCTTCCAAATAGCATCCTTAGCCAACAATTTCTAATTTCTATTTTACCAAGAGATCTAGGAGTCAATCAAATTTTAAGGTCTCTTCCTTTGTAAACCTTTTGTTTTATTTTTGAAACAGGGTTTCACTCTATAACTCTCACTGACCTGGAACTTGCTACATGGACCAGGCTGGCTTGAATTCAGAGATCCACTTTTTTTTTTTTAATTTTTATTTTTTATGTGTATGAATGTACTGTGTCTGCATGTAGGTTTGTGCCCCTGTGTCGTGCAATGCCATGGAGGTCAGAAGAGGGCATTAGATTCCCCTGGAACTGGAGTTAAAGATGGTTCTCAGCTGCCATGTGGGTGCTGGGGATCGAACCCAGGTCCTCTGCAAGAGCAGTCGGCACTCTTAACCACTAGGCCATCTCTCCAGCCCCAAGATCCACATTTTAAATACATTGTTTTAAAACCACAGAATTTAAATTACTGGTAAGATTAAAAAATAATAAAGATATTTGTCTTTCAGGAATCCATGAAAGACAAACTCTCTAGGAATGAATGATTTTAAACTTTAAAAAAATTTTTTTAATATTTATTTATTTTTGTATGTGTATGAGTGTACTGTCTGCATGTAGGTTGGTGCACCCGTGTTGTGCAATGCTGCAGAGGTCAGAAGAGGGTGTTGGATTCCCCTGGAACTGGAGTTAAAGACAGTTTTTAGCCACCATGTGGGTGCTGGGAATCGAACCCAGGTCCTCTGCAAGAACAGTGGGTGCTCTTAACCGCCAAGCCATCTCTCCAGCCCCATGTACAGTTTTTAAAATCATTCATTCCGGGGCTGGAGAGATGGCCTAGCAGTTAGGAGCACCGACTGCTCTTGCAGAGGACCAGGGTTCAATCCCCAGCACCCACATGGTGGCTGAGAACCACCTTTAACTCCAGTTCTAGGGGAATCCAACACCCTCTTCTGACCTCCTCGGCACTGCACGACACGGGTGCACCAACCTACATGCAGACAGTACACTCATACACATAAAAATAGTAAAAATTAAAAAAACTGTACATGATGGGTGGTATAATTTCCTTGTTTCATGAATCCATGATCTAAAATGCCTATTGGGCTGAGACACATCTTTTGTCTCAGCACTCAAGAGGCAAGGTGGGTGGACCTCTGTGAGGTCAAGGCCAGCCTGGTCTACAACAGCCAGCTCCAGTTCAGCTGAGGCTACAGGGAGACCCTGCCCCACAACAAACAAACAAACAAAGCCTGTTGGAGACTCTTTCAACTGAAATAGATCATCTCTTTTTTGGTCTAGATCATTGCTGAGTATTTTTCTTAAAAAAAAAACAAAAACAAAAAAACAGGGCTCAGTGGTGAGCTTACAGTTTTCTGAAGAAAAAAGAAAAAAAAAACAAACCAGGGGTCAGTAAACTAAGGCCTATGGGCCAAATCTAGCTTGATTCCAATTAACTGCTCATAGGCTAAAAATAAATGTTATACTTTTAAAAATGTTGGATAAGGAAATATTACATATCTTGTGACACACTAACATTCTATGAAATCCAAGTTTCAGTGGTGATAAAGCTTCCTTGGAATGTAGCACACCCCCTTCATTTACACTCAGCTGCTCTCTGGCTAGCATGGTGGAATCTTGAGTGGTTACTATATGAACTGGTGGCTTGCAAAAAGTCAAACCAGTCACTACCTCACTCCTTACCAGGAAAGCATCTCCCCTGTTTAAAAATACATTCTGATGTGTTTTCATTTCAAAAACCAGTCTTTGGTGGCGCACGCCTTTAATCCTAGAACGGAGGCAGAGGCAGGCGATCTCTGTGAGTTCAAGGCCAGCCTGGTCTACAGAGGAGTTCCAGGACAGCTGGGGCTACAGGGAGACCCTGTTCTCAAAGAATACCAAAAAAAAAAAAAAAAAAAAAAAAAAAAAAACAAAACAAAAAAAAAAAAAACGTATTTTTCAAAAACAAAACAAAAAAACCCCAGAAAAATGGTTGGCAGTCAGGTTTTAGGAATCAGGACTATTTGACCAATCAGTTTACTTCTACTCCCTTTTCTTCATGGATTTTTTTCCTGGCTAAAATCTTTCAGGCCAGGCTGGGCTATAGTGAGAGACCCTGTCTCAAATATCAAAAACAAAAATCCTTAGCTTTCTATAACTAGTTCAGCATGTTAAGGATCAACTACATAAAGATCATACAAATCAATAATACATAACAGCTGGGGCTTCCTTCCTTTCCCCAGGGACTTGCACAGTACGGCTTAGATGCTCGAACTCTGAAACCAGACTCTCTGGGTTCAGATCTCAACCCTCCCTCCCTCCATACCTTTATAAATTTTGGCAAACTGTTTCATCTGTAAAATGGTAATAGCAGTATTTCTCTCTGAATGAGAAGAGGAAAAACTGTATCACGATAGCAGTGCTTTGCACGGTGAATGCTAAATCAAGGTCAGCACAAGTAGATCACCATTTACAACATATCCCATTCCAACTTTGCCCCATCAGAGATGAGCAGGGTTCAGAACGGATATGAAGCAATAACAATCAAACAGCTTCACCTCCTGTTAATTATAGCCATGTTAAATAATCAGGTGAAAAAAATTACAAGCAGGACAAAAGATAGAAACCTTTAAAAAAACATTTCAAATTCTTAGTGTCACAACTCTGGGTCTTAAAATAGGTACCTGCCCTCCCTATAATTAATAATCCAGTTTGGTCTCAACCCTGGCAAGTGGATTTAGCCAAAGGAGGCACCACTTCCCAACTCTAAAAATACCAGGAAAAACAATAGGTAGTTATTTGCATGGCACAGGACTTTCTGGTGGAAAAGTACCCAGTTCAGAGATTTTTCCTTAGTAAAGGAATTAGGCCCTTGGGCCATTTCTGCACAGAATACCCACTCACAGAGTTTCTCTACCAATAAACTGACCACAGAGGAGTTTCCACCACACTAGATGGGGGAGACTAAAGCCAAGTATAAAGACTTTGCATCAGGGAACATGGTACTCAGGGGCCTAGAATAGGAAGGGTTACAGGAATTTGCCCCTTCAAGAAATAGTTTTGTTTGATTCTGCTAGAGTAGTTTCATGTGGAAGCATAATTGTATATATGGTTTTTGGTCTCCTCTCTAAAAAAGGAAAGAACTATAAAACTTTTAATAACTAGGTTAATTACTATCATAAGCATTTGATACCACTGCAGTTTCGACAACTGTTTTTCATACTTACTTGTGATAAAATACTGAAAACTTACATGAAAAAATAACAGTTCAACCTGTAAAACCAATTTTCTATTCTTTTCTGTGATACTGAGAATCAAAGTCCCTTGTGCATGCTAGGCAAGTACTCTACCAAGCTACAGCCCCAGCCCAGTTTTCCTACTTTTGTACAAAATATTTGTCGGGGCTGGAGAGATAGCGGTTAAGAGCACCGACTGCTCTTGCAGAGGATCTGGGTTCGATCCCCAGCAGCTGAGAACCATCTGTAACTCCAATTCCAGAACTCCAGTTCCGGGGGAATCCAACACCCTCTTCTGACCTCCGAGGCACTGCACGACACAGGTGCACAAACCTACATGCAGACAGTACATTCATACACATAATAAAATTAAATAAAGAAAAAATTTGTCAAGCCAAGTTTCAGTGACACAAGACAGCCATGTTAGCCTACTCCAATTCCCTATCAGTTATCAGTTTATTCTGCTGCATCACATGAGGTCCTGGTCATAAGATCAAGTCTTCAACCTGACAGTCTCCCCTAAAATACTTTATTTTGTTAAACAATTTCCATGTTTACTAAATCTAATTCTGCTTAATCATCATTAGGAAGACCAGTCATATAACTCAGCAGCTAATGGTGAGTCAGCACACATTTCTGAATTGGAATGTCCCCCAAAATGTCTGGGAGACATTTAGTTTGTCTGGTTTGCAGATTTTGGTGTCAAATGGCTAGTTCTTGACTAGCAAAGTGGCTAATTCTTGACTAGCAAAGACGTAGTTCCTAAATTACATGTGCATTACCACACAGCATTACCAGAGAAATATAAAGTACCATAAAACAAAGATATTCTGGACACAAATATACTTAGGACTATCTTCATATCTCATTAATATTTAGGACTAGTTTCACTTCCAGATTTTTTTCATAGCAGTAGCAGGTAATTTATTTTTTTACAGATTTTTTGCGGCCTTATTTCATTCTCTTAAAAAAATGTACTATTATCTATTCACATGCTGGGGGGGGGGCATCTGTAGAGTTCAGAAGCTAACCTGTGGAGTAGTTTTTTTCCTTTCACCATGTGGTTCCCTGGGATGAAATTCAGGCTGTCAGACTTGGTGGCAAGTGCCTTTACTTACAGAACCATCTAGCAGTCTTTATTTTATTTTACTGTTCTTAAACTTATTATTATTATATTTTACTGTTCTTAAATGTACTTAAGTAGGAGACAGAAAAGGCAGAGGTCAGGAGAAGTTTCAACAATCCAACCAGATAACTGAACACACTTCGGCATGTGCCTTTCCTAGATATAAGATGGTTCCGCAGGGCGTGGCGGCTCACGCCTTTAATCCTAGCACTTGGGAGGCAGAGGCAGGCGGATCTTTGTGAGTTCCAGGCCAGCTGGGGCTGCAGGGAGACCCTGTCTCAAAAAGACGACAAAAAAAAAAAAAATGATTCCAAGACAAAAACTAAGGGAAAAAATATGTATTGAACATAGGCCAGATGAGGGTATAAGATTTGCATTAGCATACCTGGAATCCCAGTGCCGAAGATGCTAACACAGGAGGATTGCCAAGAGTTCAAGGCTAGTGTGGGCTACCAGTGTAAGACCCTATCTCAAAACAAATCAAAACAGACAGTTTCTGCCAGAGTATAATAGATTGAGTTCTAGTACATATGCAAAGTTGTGTGTACACACATACATGTATCCACATACACATGTATATCTGTCTTCCAAATTCCACAAGCTTCCCCTTCTTGGTGGCTGTAAATGCTCCAGGACTGTTTTTCCCTAAGCCCATCCTAAAGCTTCTTCATTTTCTAGGTATAACAACAATTCACTTTGGAATACTCACACTTCCTCCTCCTAGTGTCTCACTGCCCCATTCTTTAACTTTTTAACACTCATTTCCCAACTTACCAATATTTCACTCTGTGTTGTTAATCAATTTTACTGCTCTGGGACTTTTTACTAAATTGGAAGCTTCAAGAAAAGATTTCGTTTTTTGGTAATTTTCTTTTTACCTACCCGCTACAAGTATATGATAAACTTTTAGGTAAAGAATCCATCAAGGCACTTCACATCTGGCACAAATATGAACCCTGGGAACGGGGCATGCTTTTGGCTTTCTTTTTGTTGGGAGGCAACTACAATACTGTGCGTGGCTATGCAAAATTGGCTAACATACCCTACCAAGCCAGTTACTTCACTGGCAAGTCTACTTATTTTCCAAAAACGAGGTCAGCCCGAGGTTACTTCAGGTTTTCTATCTGTCGAAGGAGACCTGGGTTAAAAATCCTCCGATTACCAAGAGGGCTCTGTAAACAGAAAAAAGTTTAAAAATAAATGAGCTGTACACCTTCCCTGCCTCCGCCTCGGGAGATTAGTATGGGTCAGGATTAAGTAGACCTTTGTAGTATTGCAGTTTCCCACTCACACCGGTCCTAACACTCGTCTTTCCTAGCAGCGCAGCAGCGTAAAGACGAGTAGGGGGCACGCCTACCCTTCTAGCAGCGAGCGCCAGCAAGCTGCGGGCGACCCGAACCAGGGGTGAACTCTGCTGCCAGCTGCCAGGACCCCGCCAGGCCGCTCGCCTCAGCCGGCCCAGCTGATCGCGCCCACGTGACCCGAGCCAGCCAATCGTCGGGCGCAAGGCAGCGAGCGCGGCTGCGGCGGGGCCTCAGCAGCACAACAAACACAGCCAAACAGCTGGGCCGGCGAGGACTCCCGGGCCCGCAGTACCCGTAGGCGTCCCGGCAGCGTGCGGCGGGACAGCAGGGCTGTACAGGGGAGAGAGGGGGGCGGACGCTCACCCTGCAGGGCAGAGAGCTGGCACCTACCCGGGCCGTCAGCACTGCCGCAAAGACTGGGCGCGAGTACTACAACACAGCGAGCGCGGCCCCGCAGGAAGACCCGGAGCGGAGCCCGGGCGCGCCCCCGACGCTGCGGCGGGCACGGCGGCCGTGGGGGCGGGGCGGGGCGGCCCAGGGAGGAGGGGGTGTCGCCGGACGAACTGTCCGCCGACAGGGCGTGTGCGGCCTCCGCCGCGGGGCCGCGGCGTCGGGCACCTAGGGGGCGGGGGACGCGGGGGCGGGCCGGGGGTCCCGGCTGTTGCGGGCTCGCCCATCGCTCGGCTGCGCAGCGGGGGCGGGCCGACGGCAGCCGCCGCGCCACAGCCTCACAAAGAGGAGCGGCCTGGCTCGTCCGCCCCGCGGCCCGGCGGCTCTGAGGGGTCGGGGGCGGCCGCGCTGGGACCCGAGACCAGTTCGGCGGGGAAGAGTCACTTCCTGTCTGGGCCCCTGCCCCGGGCCGCTCCCCGAAGGCTTCGGAGCCGCCGACTCCGAAGAGCATCTCGGCCGTCGCCTTCTCCAAGCCCAGGCCCCGCCGCCGCACTCACCCTGAGCGCCGGAGAGGATCGCGCTGCCTGCAGGTCTCTGCTCAGCTGGGTCGAAGACCCTCTGCCTCGGGAGTCTTCAGGTTTAGTCAGGCCCTGGCCTTGGCCCCGCCTCTCCCTGGTCGGGTCTCAGCGTCAATCACCCGGCCTGGCTCCGCCCCTCCTGCAGTCGGCTCTCCGGGTTGGCCCGCAATACCCTTCATTTGTAGGCTCCGCCCCTCTGTCGGGCCCCTGCCCCTTCCGCCGTGCCCCGCCCCTTCCCGGGCTCACCCTCCCCCACTCTGGCTGCTAAGCCTACCCTCGGAGGCCCTCCCTTCCCCAGAGCCGCAGCTCGCCCCGCCTCTAGCCCGGCACCTCGCACTCGCACAGCCAATCGTGGCGGCTAACTCTGCCCCTTCTTCTGAGGTGGCCAATGTGGTGAGAATGAGGATCCACCCCCTTCCCAGCTGAGCGCACACAACACAGCATCCACGTGAGTCAGAGTCTTAAAGGAAACAGTTCCTCCTTCCTAATTGCGGCAGCTGGGACTCGAGGCTCCTCCTCTGCTGAGCCAGGTGGTGGCTGGGGCGTCAGTTTCCTGCTGGCGGAGGAGGCCTTGTTTTGGAATGAAAACAACAGGCTGTTTTCTAGGCAAAACAGGTACTTAGGCTAGCATGCCCTTTAGATTGAAACGCCGGTGTTAATTACTTCAGGCCACTTCCTCTTCACGTGCCTTACAAAGAGTTACGTTTTACTTAAAAACCCCAAACCATTGAGTCTGAGTATATAGGAAGTCTTGAAAAACATCCGTGGAAAAAAAGCATTTTTCAATGTGCTTGGCTTTGTCCCTGGAAGTAATTCTCGAACAAACAAAAACCAGTCTTCTCTATGGAGATCTTATTTTGTGAAGTAGATTTTGTTGAAAAAGATACCTGTGCCTCAATCTTCATTAGTGTTTAAGTTGAAAAATCTTCATTGACTTTTCCAGGTAAGTGCATCTCTGTTAGCTGATTTTTAAGGATAATGTAAAAACATTTGGTGTATTTGGTGATGCCTGTTACGCACGCGCGCGCGCTAGAACTTCAGACTAATTTGCAGTGTTTAAAATTCTTGGTGGAATAGAGGTCCTGAAGAAAATAGTACGACTTAACTCCTTAACCCCAAATCCACCAGTATTTTCATTCATTTCATAAAAAGTTAACCCCGAACATCAAAAGCAAAAGGACTAATTATTTTTTGATAAATGAGTTTTTCAAGAGGTAAATCACTCTTAAATACATTTTAGGGTGTTTTCTCTTTGGTATTCCTTTATTTTTACTTAGCTTTCATACAAAACGTAGAACTGTGCATAAGTGCACACCTGTGATCACAGAATTCTGGAGGCTGAGGCAGGAGGATCACGAATTGGACTGCATTGTGAAACTGTCTTAAGTTAATGTCCGTATTTATTATAGGAAGTCATACTGTGTCATTTCTTCTCCATACTGGGCCATGAGCGCAGGGCCTCACCATGCTAGGCAAGTGCTGAACACTAAGCTACATCTCTCAGCCCTTTTGAAAAATCCTAATTTGAGATAGGGTCTGGCTAAATTGCCCAGGTTGGTATCTGACTTTCAGTTGTTCTGCCTCTGTCTCCTGGGGACACAGATATGTGCATGCTGCATCATTTCTCAGGAGACTTCTGCCCCATGAAAACAAGTTTGTGTGGATCCTGTTTCCACAGTGAATGTGAGTGGGAGCATGTCATACTTCCATTTCCACAGTGAATGTGAGTGGAAACATGTTATACTTCAACCTGATTTTTTCCACTCAGTTATGGTTATTTTTTAAATTTTATTTTTAAAGTTTTCTATGTGTGGGTGTCTGCATGTAGGTGTGGGTGGCCTGAGAGGCAAGAAGAAGAGGGTGTCAGGTGGTTACGAGGCACTCAGGTGCTGGGAGCTCAACTCCATTCCTTTGTAAGAACAAATCATATTAACCACTTGGACATCTTTCCAGCCCTGATTGTTTAATGTCGAATATATCTTTTATTTACAAATTCTCCTTTGGCACTATAATTTTCCACAGTATGACATGGTCTGTTATTGACCTTTTCCTACCAATTGCCATGTGGGTTATCATTGATAAAATACCATGTATTTTTTAATATAATTATTTGAAAAAGAAGTACAATGTCTAAGCTTCAGGAAAGAACACTTTAAGAAGTAGGTAAAGGCTGGAGAGATGGCCTAGTGGTTAAGAGCGCTGACCGCTCTTACAGAGGACCCGGGTTCGATCCCCAGCACCCACATGGCGGCCGAGAACTGTCTGAAACTCCAATTCCAGGAGAACTCCAGTTCCAGGGGAATCCGACACCCTCTTCTGACGCAGGACACGGGTGCACAAACTTGCATGCAGACAGTACATTGATACACATGCAGAAATAAATAAATGCCAGGCGTGGTGGTGCACGCCTTTAATCCTAGCACTTGGGAGGCAGAGGCACTCGGATCTCTGTGAGTTCGAGGCCGGCCTGGTCTACAGAGTGAGTTCCAGGACAGCCAGAGCTACAGGGAGACCCTGTCTCAAAAAGACCAAAGGGAAAAAAAAAAAAAAAAGAAGTAGGTAAAGCAGGTGGGCATGGTGGTGCTTGCCTTTAATTGTAGCACTTGGGAGGCAGAGGCAGAGGCAGGCAGATCTCTGTGAGTTCAAGGCCAGCCTGGTCCACATAAGAGAGCTCCAGGCCAGCTGGGACTAAAGAGAGACCTTGTCTCAAAAAGACCAAAAAAAAAAAAAAGAAGTAGGTAAAGCAGTGGAGACAATATTTGTTTTTAACAAATCCATAAAAAAATATGTTTTAAAATCATTAAGTCTAATTTTGATAACTGAGATAAGAACTGCTGTCATCCCCCATACATGAATTAATTGACTCATTTATTAACTTGACCAAGGTCACCTGATAGAGTTTTGAGATATAATATTTGTAAAGTTGGGCAGAGATGAAAACAATCATATTTTATTTTATTTATTTATTTATTTATTTATTTTATTTTTTTTGGTCTTTTTGAGACAGGGTCTCCCTGTAGCCCCAGCTGGCCTGGAACTCGCTCTGTAGACCAGGCTGGCCTTGAACTCACAAAGATCCGCCTGCCTCTGCCTCCTGAGTGCTAGGATTAAAGGCGTGCACCACCACGCCTGGCAACAATCATATTTTATAAAGGTTAGATGATGTGGTATACAAAAATCAACCCCAAGTACAAGGGAAGTGGGAACAGACAGGAATGGACCTGAAGGGATGGGCTTATTGTTAATAAGTTTGGCTGCCTAGATCTCCCAGGCTCTGGCTTCCAAGACGATAAAAGAAAGGAAGGAGTAACGGTTGTTCCAAAAAAGGCTGCGAGCTATCATGTCATGAGCTGCTCCTGGTGCGTGCCCAAGGTCAAGGCCATTAAGAAGTTGGTCATTTGAAACAGTAATGGCCAGAACTGTCAGAGACATTTCTGAAGCAAGTATCTTCAACACTTGATTGCTTCCCAAGCTCTGTGTGAAGTCAAATTATTGTAGGAGTCTACCATTCCCTGCAGGGTAGTCAGGAGTTCTTGTCCTGAGGTCAGAAAGGATTGAAACTCCTCCACCAATTTAGACCTGCTGATGCTTCCCCACTGCCTCCATCAAAGTCCATGCAGGGACTGAAGAAAACCTGTCTAATAGGGAAAAGAATGGAAGTTAAGCTTTATTTTATTTATTTGTTTGTTTGTTTGTTTATTTATTTATTCCTAAACAGAGTCTCTCTGTAGCCTCAGCTGGGAACTTGCTATGTAGACCAGGCTTGACCTCCGTCTCACAGAGATCTGCCTGCCTCTGTTTCCCAAGTGCTAGGATTAAAGGGGTGTGGCATCACACCTGGCTAAATTTTTTTTTTAAAAAAAGGCTGGAAGCCTAGCTCAGTGGTAGAGCCCTTGCCTAACAGGTGTGAGGGCTCAATCCCCAGTGGTAAAAAATTTTAAAGGTGAATCAGGGGTTTTATGTAAGTGAAGTATATTGCTGATTTCCTATTGCAAGTTATAGGTGCTCGGTAATGTTGATTAGGAGTAAGGAATATATATTTATACATAATATAGTAAAATGGAAAAGAAATGAGAAGTGTTTGAAAAATATCCTGTGGGCTTTTGGGTAGAGTAATTTGGAATAAATTGATATTTAAAACTTCATTATTGTTTTTTTTTCCCTGAGTTACAGGGTCTCCTGTAACCCAGACTAACTTCAAAATTTCTGTGTATTGGGAAATGACCTTGAACTCCTGATCTTCCTGCCTTTGCCTCCCGAGTGCTAGGATTGCAGATACATGCCCCCATGCCTGGCTTCTACTGACACTCCATACTAGTGAAATTTTCCCACCAAGAGCATATATGTTAATTAATTAATTAATTAATTTATTTATTTTGAGACAGTTTCATATAGCCCAGGCTGGCCTAGCTATGTAGCAAAGGTTGGCCTTCAACTCCTGGTCCCTTTTCTGCTCCCTGGTTGCTAAGATTACATTTATGTGATATCATGCCTTGTTTTCATCCTGGGGTTAAAATTAGAATTCTGTGTTTTCTGAGAATGTTTTGAGTTGAAATGTAACAATCTTTCAAATTCATATTTTTAAATTGAAACTCCCAGCAGCCTAAAATGTGACTGTATTTGGAAGTAGGGCCTTTAAAGAGTAGTAAAATTAAAATGAGGCCATTTGGGTAGTGTTTAATTCAACTGACTGGAGTCCTTGTAAGAGATTAAGACCCACAGGCACACAGACAAGGCCATGTGAGAACACATGCAGGGCAGCCACCCACTGGGAGAGAGGCCTCAGGAGAGACAACCTCATGACAGCTTCATCTAGGACTTGTAACTCCCAGAACTGTGAGAAAATTTCTGTTGATCTGTATAATCTGTAGTGTTTTGTTGTGGCTCCCAGATCAAACTATAATACTGGGGTTACTATAAATAACTTCATGCCTGGAGTGGTGGTACACGCCTAATCCCAGCACTTGGGAGGCAGAGGCAGGAGGATCTTTGTGAGTTCAAAGCCAGCCTGGTCTACATAGTGAGTTCCAGGACAGCTGGAGCCACAGGGAAACCCTGTCTCAAAAAACAAACAAACA
>VZQC01007709.1:0-14956 GCA_009823505.1 Rhizomys pruinosus | reverse complement strand
GCCTGCCTCTGCCTCCCAAGTGCTAGGATTAAAGGCGTGCACCACCATGCCCAGCTTCTTTTTAAATTCTTTGTGTATCCTTGAGTACATGAACATTTCCACCAAACTACCACTTTCTGGAATTTATTAGGTTTCCTTTTTTTTTTTTTGGTCATTTTGAGACAGGGTCTCCCTGTAGCTCTGGCTGTCCTGGAACTCACTCTGTAGACCAGGCTGGCCTTGAACTCACAGAGATCCCCCTGCCTCTGCCTCCCAAGCACTAGGATTAAAGGCGTGCACCACTACGCCTGGCAGGTTTCCTTTCTTAATGAAGAATAAGGAATGGCTGTGCAATTTGTTCAAAAGCATTTTTGTATCTGTAGTGCTTTGAATGAGAATTTCTCTCATAGACTCAAAGTATTTGAATACTTGGCCCCAGTTGGTAACTCTGGAGGTTCAGGAGGTGTGGCCTTGCTGGAGGAAATACATCACTGGGGGTGGGCTTTGAGAGTTCAGAGCCTTGCCCCATTTTGAGTTTCTCTCTGCTTCCTGTGCCTGTTTGAAGATAAGAGCTGTCATCTTTCTGTTCCAGCTGCCTGCTGCCACCATGATGGACTCTCCCTCTAGAAATGTAAACCCAATAAACTCTTCCATCTATAAGTTGCCTTGGTCATGGTTTTTTATCACAACAACAGAAAAGTACCTAATACATATCTATTTGAGATAATGACTTAGTCTATTTTTTAATAAAATCTACTGGAGTAGCCCATCTCAACATTAAACTAGCACCAAATTTCCATTAAAAAAGCTCCTTCATTATTGGTATGCCAAATTTGGCATTCTTTGAGAACATAAAGTCAGAAACACAATAAGTAAAATAAAAAAAATCAGAAACAAGAGTATATTAATATACATGCACCAACATACCTTGGTCCTTTATTCTGGTTACTAACAGTACTTCCTGCTTGAATTGTCACAATCTGTGACAGCTGGCTGTCATGTATTCCAGTAGATGATTCTGTTTAATAACCGTCAACACTGGGTTGGACTTTCTGAGTGCTCTGCTAATGGTGCTTCCTTGGCCTTCTCCAGTGGCTTCTCCATTGCTCTGAGTCTCCTTGTCTGTCTTTGGAGTACCCTCACTAGAGCTGCTCCTATACAGGAAAGACCACCTTTCACACACAAGCAGCTGTCAGTCTTTCCTTGATACCTCACAGCTCCCACAGCCTAATAAGTTTTCTCCCTTGACTCTGGTCTTTGAAATGCCAGGGCTACCACCCACCTCCCTTTTTCTCTGGACTTAGTCCCACTTCATCATTTAGTGTTCCATTAACTCCAAAGGAAATGAACTGCCTCCAACTTCTATCTTCACATTTCTACCTTTATCATTAGTCTGAGATGGTAATCTCTCTTCCAAAGCCAGAGAAAGTGATGGTGGATATGGGTGTTGCAAAGAACTTGATCTTAAAACTCATTCTGTCCTAAGTGAAACCTGTAGTTTCAACAGCAGAGACAAACATTTTTCCTAGGCCTGGTACTGTCACTAGCCTCTGCTGCCTAATGCCCCAGCCCTTCCCCTTGGTCTTTCCTTTTACTTCCTTCCCACCATCATCTTTGACTCCTTCAGTTGCTGCAAGTATTTATCGTTTCTGAATTGTTGGTACATATTAAATAAAAACTATAGAAGGCATTCTTTAAACTAAGGTACTCCAATAGTGCAGGCTACAAATAAAAGTCACTTATACAAAGTTACACATAACCAAATTGAAATTAAGTTATCTGACCTCCAGAAGTCTAGTGAGAGCCAGATGTGTTAGCTAAGGCCTTTGAACTTGGGAGGCTGAGGCAGCAGGATCTGCATTCCAGATGGGCCTGAGACCTAGTCTCAAAACAATCAAACTAATCTTAGAGAGGCAACAGTCCAATTTCAATCGACATGATGATGAAGTTCCTTTTGCCTTTATCAGAATTCATAAAGGTAAACTGAAATGACCTGATACTAAGGAGCTATTTATTGATTTTGTTTTTGTTTTTTTTTCAATACTGGGGATCNTCAGAAACAAGAGTATATTAATATACATGCACCAACATACCTTGGTCCTTTATTCTGGTTACTAACAGTACTTCCTGCTTGAATTGTCACAATCTGTGACAGCTGGCTGTCATGTATTCCAGTAGATGATTCTGTTTAATAACCGTCAACACTGGGTTGGACTTTCTGAGTGCTCTGCTAATGGTGCTTCCTTGGCCTTCTCCAGTGGCTTCTCCATTGCTCTGAGTCTCCTTGTCTGTCTTTGGAGTACCCTCACTAGAGCTGCTCCTATACAGGAAAGACCACCTTTCACACACAAGCAGCTGTCAGTCTTTCCTTGATACCTCACAGCTCCCACAGCCTAATAAGTTTTCTCCCTTGACTCTGGTCTTTGAAATGCCAGGGCTACCACCCACCTCCCTTTTTCTCTGGACTTAGTCCCACTTCATCATTTAGTGTTCCATTAACTCCAAAGGAAATGAACTGCCTCCAACTTCTATCTTCACATTTCTACCTTTATCATCAGTCTGAGATGGTAATCTCTCTTCCAAAGCCAGAGAAAGTGATGGTGGATATGGGTGTTGCAAAGAACTTGATCTTAAAACTCATTCTGTCCTAAGTGAAACCTGTAGTTTCAACAGCAGAGACAAACATTTTTCCTAGGCCTGGTACTGTCACTAGCCTCTGCTGCCTAATGCCCCAGCCCTTCCCCTTGGTCTTTCCTTTTACTTCCTTCCCACCATCATCTTTGACTCCTTCAGTTGCTGCAAGTATTTATCGTTTCTGAATTGTTGGTACATATTAAATAAAAACTATAGAAGGCATTCTTTAAACTAAGGTACTCCAATAGTGCAGGCTACAAATAAAAGTCACTTATACAAAGTTACACATAACCGAATTGAAATTAAGTTATCTGACCTCCAGAAGTCTAGTGAGAGCCAGATGTGTTAGCTAAGGCCTTTGAACTTGGGAGGCTGAGGCAGCAGGATCTGCATTCCAGATGGGCCTGAGACCTAGTTTCAAAGCAATCTAATGTTAGAGAGGCAACAGTCCAATTTCAATCGACATGATGATGAAGTTCCTTTTGCCTTTATCAGAATTCATAAAGGTAAACTGAAATGACCTGATACTAAGGAGCTATTTATTGATTTTGTTTTTGTTTTTTTTTCAATACTGGGGATCCAACCCAGGGCATTTGCCTGTAGATAGCAAGCCTCTTCTAAGCTATCTATTGTTTTGTCTCCTGTCCACATCCTCTGAAGAAAGTGTCCTTGAAACTAATAGTTTGCTTTATACTTTTTATTTCTGCTTTCCTAGGCTCTTTTCAGTTTATAAAACCACCCTCTTTTGTTTGATTCACTGGAACACTTATTCCAGTTTATAGAATGAGATGTTGCCTGACACTGAAAATTAAAGCCAATTAAGCTCTTCAAGCTGAATTATACTTTTGTCCTTTGACATATCCTTTTGCAAATGCCCTTAGTCATTTTAGTCTCAATTTGAGTGCCTAGCTTATCCCCCAGCAAACACCAGCTCTATTCAATAACCTTACATAATCACCTGTGTCTTTCTCCTTGCTTTATACTGATATCATTGCCTTTTTATCTTCTCTGTTTCACTACATAGATGGTATGGGTACCACAAAGCCAAGAGTCTATCTATAGATCAAAGGGCTGAGAGATGAAAGAAATATTGATCCCGAAAGCTGTGTACAGCTGCCATAAATACTGCTGTTGTTTGTTCTTGCTATTTCCATGATTCTTGATGAAGCAATCAGGTTTTCTGTTTTCCATATTACCAGATATGAAGTTCACCTCAGAGTGATTAGTCTCTTTTGTGGTTCAACTTGAATGGATTACTGCCAATAGTCTGACACAATTTACATCATGGAGATGAAAAACAAGACATTCCACTTCTTTCAAAATCTATCTGGTCAACAAAAAGTCAATAGCAAAGGTCTCCAGGCTGTAAATAAGAATTTTGCCAGTGAGGGTGGAGGGTATAGTAGGGAATGCCTATAACCCTACCATTCAGGATATAGAGACAGAAGGACCTGAAGTTCAAGACCAGCCTGGACTTTATGAGACTTTATCTCAAAACAAAACAAAAACCAGAAAACCCTGGGACTGTAAATCAGTGGTTATTTGCTTTACGTAAGTGTTGCTCTGGGTTTAATTCTCTGTATTGGGAAAAAAAAGAATTCTGTCAATGAGATTACGTGCACTCTAGGACCATATTACCAGTGGGAGTTAGGAAAATGGACTTTGAAAAGAAAATGAGTATTTCAGATACAACCAAGCAAAGCAACCAGGCTGATCTGAGCTGCTCAGTACATCTCAATATCTAAAACTATGTTAGCAACTGGGGCCCATGTGGGATTATATACATCATCAGATCCAATTTTTGCAAAATAATATGACTACAATATCTATTTCTAGGGTACAGATATCTGAAACAATAATCTACATGGTCTTAGTTTTCATATATATATATATATATATATATATATATATATATATTACATTACAAAATTTTTAACTTTGCCTGTTAGGAAACTATTACCAGGACATTTTTAAGTTTACTTTTTCCTTGGCTTTCATTGAGGATAGATTTTAAAAAATGATCCTGCTGTTGATATAGCTCCATGGTAGAGTACTTACCTATATCATAACAAAGGTTCTGGATTTCATTCTTAGCTACACACACACCATGAAGAGTTTGCATCTTTTGCAAAATTACCAGAAGCTCAGCTTGAGTAGCTGATGTATAAGAATATTTATGTTTTATTTTTGAGTAGGTGTGGCTATGCAGCCCAAGCTAGTTTTGAAGTCGGAATCTGCCCAGCTTCATGCTGGGATTACAGGTGTCCAGCACTACTCCTGGAAAAAAAGAAATGTACCGATGATCTACAGCACCAGAGAACAGGAAGCATGGTTCAGTTTGGACTTTGGGGACATAGATTGAGCCAAGAGTAGTAAGTGCTCTTTAATCACTCAGCCCTCTTTCTAGGCCCTGCCCCACATTTTTAAAAAAACAAACTTTCTCTTACTCTCTCTGCCATGCTTTAAGCAGCTTTATGTCAAATCTTGATGGCTTCCTTACCAGAAAGGAACATCTTTCTACTCCATGCTCCAGTTAGAAAGTCTCAGAAAAGAATTCTGTTTGGCCCAATGGGTCACAAACCAATCAGCATAGGTACTTGTGTGAGAGTGTGTGTGTATGTGTGTGTGTGTGTGTGTGTGTGTGTGTGTGCGTGTGTGTTTGATTTACAGTTACAATTTTTCCTCCAAACCATAGGCTAGAGTTGGGAATGCTATTACTCAAAAGGAGGGTGATTCTGTTCTGGACAGATGGAGCTGTGTGTTATTGTTGCTGAGGCTGATGGAGGCTGCATCCTAACATTTGTTGTAAAAGTTCCCAAGTGACTAATTTGCCCTAAAGCAAAGGCACTGGAACATGAAGAGTCAGCAGGCTTGGGAAAGACAACACTGAGGCCTGCTGTCTAAGAGAACAGGATCTGAATAGGACAGAAGCCAGAAGCATTATGGGGAACACAGGCCTGGGAGACAGTAGATAAACCAGAAGTGCCAGTCCAAGAAATTTGGCTAGACCAGTACATTTTTAAAGCCAATTTTTATTGAAGCTTTGTGCATTTAGACCAGTACATTTTAAAAAGTTTAATGACAGGTTAAAAAAGTACTTTTTATATCCCCAAGACATGGGACTTGGCAGGACACACCTTTATTCCCAGTACTCTGGAAGGCAAAAGCAAGATGCTTCACGTTCAAGGTCAGTCTGTGTGTTACAGATTAAGCTCCTTTGCCTTAACAACAACAACAAATCTTAGAGTTCAAATTTGTCTTGTCTTTTGTTTTTTTCCTCCAGTGCTGGAGATTGAACCCTAGCAGGGCTTATGCATATGAGGCAAGTGCTCTACCACTGAGCCATACCTTTACCCCTTTTGTTATTTTAGTTTAAGACAGAGTCTGGCTAAATTGCCTAGGCTGAACTTGAACTTTCAATCCTATGGCCTCACCTTCCTGATAGCAGGTATGTACCATTATACACTGCTAAATTAGTCTTAAGTTGCTCAATTTCAATTTTTTAAGACCTAGGTTCGTAGTATTAAAAGCTTCCCTGTTTAAGGCAAATGTGATAACCCATACCTGTAATTCCAGCACTTAGAGGACTAAGGCAGGAGAACGTTGAGTTTGAAACCAGCCTGGACTGCATGGAGAATTCAAGGCTAGCCTAGGCTGCATAATGAGTTTGAAGCCAATCAATATAGCAAGGCCTGAGCATGGTGCAGAACACAGCTACACTCAACAGCACTCAGGTGGTGGAGGCAGGAAGACTAGAAGTTCAAGGTCATTTTTAGCTATAAAAATCAAGGCTGCCATGGGCTACATGAGACTTTGTCTTAAGAAAATAAATAGGGGATGGTGTAATGACTAATATTGGTTTCAACCTGACTGGATCTGGAATTAACTGAAATGAGATTTTTCTTGATTGGATTATTTTAAGCTAGAAGTCTCACCCTAAATGTCAGCACTACCTTCTGATGGCAGCCTATATGAAAGGTCATGCAGAAGGGACTTCTCTCTTACTGGTGGTTTCATCTTGTAGCTGTGATATTCCTCCACTGACAGTGGAACCAACTCCAGGGCTCCTTCAAGCCTTTGGTGTCAGTTTTGGACTGTTGAGACCTCCAGCCTTGTAGAATGACCGACTACTGGATTCTCAGCCTCTCCAGTATGATGCCACCATTTTTGGACTGCTTGGACTCTATCCTGTAAGCCAATCTAATAAACACACACACACACACACACACACACACACACACACACACACAATTAGTTTTCGTTTCTTTACAGAACATTAATCAATGCAGACACCTAATCAGAACTTCTGTGGAAGTGTTTCAGGGATCCAACCTGGGCTTTGGAGAATATGAAAGAGGATAGCTTCTTGGGTTGGAGTCTGGAAGAAAAGTACATAATTTCAAGGATATGAACACAAGAAGCCCATAATAGATTTATACACAAATACATGTTTATGGAGTTATAGCCTTTTCTTTCTTCAGCACTAGAACAATTGGGTCTCAGTGTGTCCTAGAAAACCTCATATCAACTAACTTCGCCTAGGCTAACGGTGTCCTCTGTAGCATGTCTATTCCACCATGCGGGCTGCTCAGTGAGGAGTCTACAGAAAGACTTGGAGTAGGGATGGACTTTGTCTCTCTTGGATGAGATATCATAATGTCAAGATGAACCCACCCCGGACAGTCACCAGTGGCTTTTGCTGATGCAACATCAGTACTAGCAGGTGGCCATCTGATTCATTCCCTTACCCCCTCCCTCCCTCACTCCTTCCTTCCCTCCTTTATTTTGCTTTTTGTCAGTGTCTTGCTATGTAGCCCTAGGACAGGTATCCTATTCTATAAACATCCCAAACTCTGAAAAGGAGAGGTTTGTTGAGCTCTTATTCGGTAACTATGTGATCATTAAGACCTCCATGGTCTTTTTTTTTTTAATTTCTGTATGTGTATGAATGTACTGTCTGCATGTAGGTTTGTGCACCCGTGTCGTGCAATGCCGCGAAGGTCAGAAGAGGGTGTCGGATTCCCCTGGAACTGGAGTTCTTCTGGAATTGGAGTTTCAGATGGTTCTCAGCCGCCATGTGGGTGCTGGGGATCGAACCCAGGTCCTCTGTAAGAGCAGTCGGCGCTCTTAACCACGAGGCCATCTCTCCAGCCCAAGACCTCCATGGTCTTGTATCATCATCAAGAACTGACCAGTTATTCTTTACTAGAAAGTAATAGCAAAAAGTATGGTCTAGCATGGTGAATGTCTTCCCTAATCTCTGAGGGGGCTTCTGGGTCCCCCAAACCACAGCAGCATGTTGTTCTGGAAGTAACAGGTGCTGTGTCTCCACCCAGCTTCTTTCCCCCCAGCAGAGTCACTAAGTCTCTCTGTATGGCACTTCAGGTTTTCCAGGAAGCAGATGCCAGGCTACCATTAGACAAGCCAGGGATAATGAAGAAACACCAATGAGGCATGAACAAGAGTGAACTGCAGTCAGCTGAAGAGAGATGCCATTGGGACAAGCTGGAACATGGTGGAGATACAGCAGCAACCTGCAGAACAAAGCAAAATCCTTATGTCTATAGACCAGAGGGAAGGGTCTCTGAGCCCAGAGAGGAGGAGTCTCTGAGTTCAGTAGATTAGTAAAGATACAAATTGCATATAAGGGGATTGTTTAGGGAGCAAAATCCTATTGTCCCACAGACTTTGAAGCTGCTACATACTAGGAGCTCAGCTACTTAGGGAAGGCACTAGATAAGATATAACATAGGGCTCCATACAGAGTCAAATTCTACAATCTAACACTTAGCACTCCACATTTTTGTGTTTTGGATATGTGATAGTATTTCCCTCACCAAAGAAACCATCCAACATATCCATAACAATTTCTTTTCCATATGTTCAAAGCTGTGTGTTCTAAAAATGTTTTACTGCATGAAATGACATCTTGTATCTTTATGTATCTATCATCTATACATGTCTATTTGATCTTAAATTCATTTTTCTTTCAATTTCCATTTGTTTCTATTTGTTTAACCCTACAGGTGTCTTAGTGTCTCAGCCTTGTATAAATACAAGTAAGCCAACCCAAATGCCTATGTCTGGGAATATTTTTTTCTTTACATTTCTGTTATTACCATAAATATACCACTAAAGGAGTTTTATACATTTTTTTTATAAGACAGGGTCTCATGTACCCCAGACTGGCCTTGAACTCTGGATCCTCCTACTCCTACCTCTCAAGTGCTGGAATCATAGGAATGTGTCATCATACCTGGCTTATACTAGACGAATTCTAGAACCTATGGCCTGGTTTAATATGTGAGCAAAGAGATACCAAAGAAATTTCACTCTCTGTAGATGGCAGTATAAATTTTGAAGGCAATGGCCAAAGTGTCTGTCTGTCTGTCTGTCTCTCTCTCTCTTCTCTCTTTCTCTGACAAGGAACTTGTTATATTATCCAGGCTGGCTATAAACTCCCAATCCTTCTGCCTTTGCCTCCAGAGTACAAGGATTATAGGTGTTACATTTACACATAGGCAAAATTGCCAGGCATGGTGGTGCATGCCTTTAATCTCAGCACTCTAGAGGCAGAGGCAGGCTGGTCTACATAATGAGTTCCAGGACAGCTGGGGATTCAGGGAGACCCTGTCTCAAAAAGACCAAAAAAGAGGGAGAGGGGCTAATAAACTAGCCCTCATGGCATAAGCCTAAAATTTTACCTATTTGGGAGGCCGAAGCAGGAGGATCAAAACTTTTAGGCCTGCCTGGGCAACTTAACATAGCGAGACTTTGACTATGAATAAAAATGAAAAGGGGGCTGAGGCTATCACTCAGTAGTAGTTTGCTTAGCATTCATGAGCCTTGGCTTCAGTTCAGTCCTCAGAACTTCAAATAAATGAATTAATTAACTTAATATGCAAAGCTTGACCTATCAGCTTCACCTTCTAGTAAATGATGCCATAAATATGTGTGTACAAATGAATATTTGTTTCCAATAGTAGTCCAACAAGATTTATAATGTCAAAGGGAAAAACACATACCATTATAAGAAATGACAAATAATTGTATGGCTATTGTGTGTGGTCTTTGATAGAAATGGAATATTCCCCCCCAAAAAAGAAAAGCAGGAGTGGTGGCGCACGCCTTTAATCCTAGCACTCAGGAGGCAGAGGCAGGCAGATCTTTGTGAGTTCAAGGCCAGCCTGGTCTACAGAGCGAGTTCCAGGACAGCTGGGCCTATAGGGAGACCCTGTCTCAAAAAAAGACCAAAAAAAAAAAAAAAAAGAAATGGAATATTTCAACCAGGCATGGTGGTATATGCCTGTAATCCCAGGACCTGAGGTGGAGATAAGAGAGTCAGGAGTTCAAAATGAACCTCTGCTAAAAGAGAATTTGAAGCCTCCCTGGGCTATGAAGCTAAAATCCTGTCTCAAAAAGCCAAAAAGAAAGAGGAGGAGGAAGAGGAGGAGGAGGAGGAGGAGGAGGAGGAGGAGGAGGAGGAAGAAGAGGAGGGGGAGGAGGATATTACTATATAAAAATATCCCAAATAGCTAAACATGGTGTCACTCCTGTAATTCCAACACTCAGGACATCAAAGGGGGCAGGAAGATCAACAGTTAAGGCTGCTCTGATTGTATAGATTTTAAGACAACATAATGAAACTGTCTCAAAAAAATCTTTAAATATATTGAATAAAGAAATTAAGTTGCAGAAATATATTTGATATAATTTCATGTAGTTGGTTTAAAAACTATATGCTAAGTGAAGTAACACAGTCCCCCCCCCCAAAAAAAGACAAATGGTTTCCCTCATTTATGGATGCTAACACCAAATCCCCAGATGGCAGGCGAACTGAGCAACTTTATTATTATATTTCATTGTATCTGAAAGCAACTGTGCTATTATAATGTGAATCTTTTTTTTTTTTTGGTCTTTTCGAGACAGGGTCTCCCTGTAGCCCCAACTGTCCTGGAACTTACTCTGTAGACCAGGCTGGCCTTGAACTCACAAAGATCCGCCTGCCTCTGCCTCCCAAGTGCTAGGATTAAAGGCGTGCGCCACCACACCCAGCTATAATGTGAATCTTTTAATGGGCACAAAAATTGACCTACCACTTGTATTCACACATTGTAATTACCATATATGGGTGGAAGATATGTAGTCATGTTCTAAAAAAAAGAATGTAAAGTTATACTTCTTTTTACCTGCATGCAACTTTACTGTTAAAATGTGAATCTCTAAATGTGTTTTGGAATTAACCTATAGTTTATTTTCAGATTTTGGAATTTTTTATTTATGTGTACTCCACATAAATGTGGAATATATATATTATATACATATTCTGGAATAATATAAAATTATAGGGAACAAAAAAAAGAGAAAAACCTATTCAAAGAACTGACCAAAACAGTAAACTTGTGCATTGAAAAGGTCATAAAAGACTGAAAAAAAGATGCAAGACAGGACTTAACATGTATGACAGAATCCATGAGCTCTGGCTGGGGGCAGGGGGCATGAGGGGTGGGCGTGGATGGGGGATGAGTCTAAATTTGACTAAGAAATGTTGTATGAAATGTGCTCAATGAAAATTAACTTAAAAAAACTATATGTATGTAAAGATAGATATATTTTAGGTTATGCAAAGACTCAGTGATATTATATACCAACACTAACATTAATTGTATAAAGGCAGTCTATCTGTGTATACTTTCCTGATAAATTGTTTTTGTTTTGAGATAAGGCCTCACCCTGATTGGCCTTGGACTTGCTATGTAGACCAGGCTAGCTTCAAACTCACAGAGATCTACCTGTCTCTGCCTCCTGAGTGCCAGGACTAAAGGTATGTGGCACCATGCCTGGCCTGATAACTTTTAAAATCATAAATTGTATCAGATGCTTATGTTTTATATACACAAGTGTTCTTCTTTAATCTGTTAATACATTGGTTATATTGACTCATATTTGAATACTGAACTAGTCTTGCATTCCTGCCTGGAATAAACCTCACTTGGACATGGTACATCATTATTTTTATTTTATCTGTTCACATTTATTATTTATTTATTTATTTATTTATTTATTTATTGATTGATTGATATGTGTGTGTATGTGCGTATGAAGTGTACATGCTTCCACAGGTGACAACTTTCAGGAGCTTGTTCTCTCCCTCACACTGACTCAGATAGTCAACCTTGGCAGTCAGCACCATTACCTCCTGAGCCATCTCAGCCCAATGATTATTTTCACACATTGTTGAATAATAATTTTTGTTAATATTTTTATGTGTGTGTGTGTGCACCATATGTGCAGAGTGTGTGTGTGTGTGTGTGTGTGTGTGTGTGTGCCTTTGCTTGTGAGAAAGCCAGAAGAGGGCATTAGGTGTTCTCCTCTAATACTCTCCACCAATTCCCTTAAAGCAGGGTCTCTCCTGGCATGTGGGTCTTGTTTTGTCAGCTAGGCTGGAAGCCAGCGATCCACAGTGAGCTTCTTGTTTCTGCCTCAGTAGAGTTAGGGTTTCAGGTGAGCTTGGATGCCTGGCTTATTACCTGGGTGTTGGGATCCGAACTCTGGGCCTCATTATTGAACAGCAAGCACTTTACACTGGGTTCTCCAGTCCCCTAAGCTTGATAAGAATTTGATGATTTTGTTTCCCCACTAGAACCGGGTGACAAATTGGCTCCTGTATTTTCTGTTTTGGTAACTGTCTTAATTTTGCTTTGGGGAGAGGCACAGAGGCTTCATAAGAGGATTTGAGAAGCAATCCCTCATCTATGTTCTGGGAAAGATTGAGTAGAATTGTGCTCTTATTTAACTGTTTCCTAGAATTCTCCAGCGAAACCACCTGGGCCTGCAGATTTCTTTTGGGAAGGTTACACATTTTTCCTTGCAGTCATGGGGCTTTTCACAGTACACATTGCATATTGGTTGAGTTGTGGTGGTTTGTGTTGATGGGAAAATTGGTCCTTTTCTTACAACTTGTCAGTTTTGTGTATGTAGAGTTATTTGCCACATCTGCTGGTTCACATTTTGACATATGCCAATCTGTAGTGATTTCCTAGTTCACTCTCATTTTTCTCATCTCACTTTACCAGTCTTGTGGGATACTTGTCAATTTTACTGACTTTGCAAAGAGCCATCTCTTTTTTTTTTTTTTTTTCAATTTCACTGGATCAGGCTTGGTCTTTGTTACTCCTTTTCCTTATTTTGATAGGTTTCCTCCCTTCCTTTTCAAGGTTCTTGGGGTAGGAGCTACATGAGTGATTTCAGATGCTTCTCTTTTTCAATGTGAGTGTTTAGTGCTGCGAATGCTCCTTCCAGCAGGGCAGTAGTGAGGTCTCTCATGTTCAGTCAGGCTGTATTTTCACTCTTAGCTCAGTGTAATTTTTTTTTTTTTTTTTTTTTTTTTTTTTGTCGTTTTGAGACCGGGGTCGCCCTGGTAGCCCCAGCTGTCCTGGAACGCACGCTGGTAGACAGGCTGGCTTGAACTCACAAGATCTGCCTGCCTCTGGCCTCCCAAGTTGCGAGATTAAAGGCATGCGCCACCACGCCCGGCTAGTTAGCTCACTGTATTTTTAAATTTCTCGTGAGAACTTCTCTTGGTGCATGAAATATTTAAATGTATGCTCTGAGTTTCTGAGTATTGGAAGACTTCCCGTCTCTCTGCTATTAATTTCTAGTTTGACTCCACTGTGATCAGAGGTATACCCTGAATAATTTCAATTCTCTTTTTTTAAAAGCGATTTTTACTTGAAGCGTTTGTTGCATTTCATAGAATTTTCAAATCATAATCGAGACCGGGCCCCCCTCCCCCTGCCCCTAACCCCACCAGAAGACTCATGCATTCTCTTGCCAAACAAGTTTTCAGCTTTTTCTCAGAGCTCGCTCAAAATTCTCGATAAAGAAGTTTACTGTCCTTAGTAGAAGTTCACACCGTTTCAGTCAGTTTCGTTGACCCCAGTCTTCGTGTTGGTTGTGATTCCTTCCCCAATATTATCACATTCAAAAATGTGTATATATGCATGCCACAGTGTCATAGGATGGAGCATCTTCAGCTTATGATATGTTTCTTTATTAGGCTTAAAGATATCATGTTTGAAGTCTCCTCCTTTGGCAAGCCCAAACCACCATCAGTTTTGCCTTGTGGCTCCATACTGTGTGTTCCTTCCCAAAGAGTCCAACAAATGAGGTCCAGTAAGCACCACACCCTGACTTTATGTCTGGTCTGCCATGAGAACACCCTGGGTATCGAATAATGGCAGTCTATAGGCTGAAGAGGCTGAAACCCCAATAGCTGCTTAGTCCATATGTTGGATGTCTCAGCAGTCCACATGTGGCTCAATTCTCTTTTAAAATTACATTTATATGGAGATCTCTCCCTAGACCAGCTGAAGAAGCCCCAGGGAGGTAGTAGGGAGCTGGGTGCTTCAGCAATGCTGATTGTTGTTTGACTTATCTAGTTAATCCGTTAATAGAGTTGTCTTTGGACTAATGTGTTTTTCTGTGGCCTTGGGGGCGGAGTTATCCTCCCACTAGGTATAAAAAAGGGAGGGTTGTGTGACTCTTGAGATCTATATCGTCGGTGACCAGCTGAAGCCGACCCCCCTCCCTGCACGCGCTAGAAATTACGAAAGGCATCTGAAAGGAGGCAAGCAAAGCAAGCCTTCAACAACGTGAAGAGGCCATTTGGGACTCCATGGGATACAGGCAAGGAAAAGCCCAAATGCCGAACACTAAGAAGAGACAACATGGAAAGGGGCAGGATAAATCCTGCACCAAGCTCTACAACCCTATGGAAGATTCCTAAGTGGGATAAACCCTGGATGGCCCAGGACACAGAGACTCAGAAACACAATTGGTGAACAGACTTAAAGACTACAAGATTATAAAGAGCAAATCAAGAACTAAGAAACGAGAATGAAGAACTCAAGAAGACCTAGAGCCAAGAGAATGACAAACGCCAGAAGGAAGTAAGAAACACTGAAATATCCATGCGGAAAAAGATAAGGAAACCACCATCGAAGCAAAGAGCTACAGGGAGAAATTGAGAAGCTCCAAAAGGAGTAGAAATACGAAGAAATAGAAGAGGAAATGAAAAAGGAAATCAAACACTAATCCAATCAAGAGGAAAAGGAATGGAAAAGCCTCAGAAGCAGAATGGAGGAAGCGAACAAAGAATACAGAACCTGGAAGATAACACAGAAAAACTAATAACCTTAAGTAGAGATTATGAAAAAATTTAAAAACACCCAAAAGTGACAACCAGGAACTGTGGGACATTATGAAAGATCAAACCTCCAGCTCATAAGGATGAAGGAAGAAGAATCCCAAGAAATGGTATCGATCAGATCTTAAACAGAAT
>VZQC01007706.1:3966900-4003334 GCA_009823505.1 Rhizomys pruinosus | reverse complement strand
CTGCCCCTAGTGACACAGTTCTTCCAGCAAGTCCACATCTCCTAAGACCTCCCAAAACAGAACCACCAACTAGGGACAAAATGTCCAAATACATGAAGCCTACAGGAGACATTCTCATTCAAAACACCACATTCTACTTTTCTACTTGTGACCCCCATAGGCTCATGAGCATATAAAATGCAAAGTGCATTTAGTCCATGTTCATAAGTCCCCAAAGTCTTTGCCAGCCTTTTTTTTTGTATGTACTTATTTTTAAATAAATATATTTTGTCTGAATATTTGATACTACAAGATGTTGTTATCTTCAACATTTTCAGAGTTAATTGACAATTTTGTTCTATAATCACCAGTGCTTAGAATACTGCTTGGCTTAGATATGTAGTTCAAAATGGTAAAAGTGTCTAGATCCATTTCAGAAATTATTGGAAATTATGGCCTAGTTCCAACACCAAATTCATTTAATAATTTTTTTCTGAAAATCAAGCCTCAAATAGCAGTTTTCACGATCAAACATTTTAGCACAGCACACTCCAAAGGCACACTAATTTGATACCTCACATAATGATGAAGAATGGGAGGAAAAATGTGAAATGTCTTCGTGTCCTGCAATTAAACTATTACATTTATTTTTTTATTTTTTTCTCTTTTATTTGTTTATTTTTTTACAAAATTTATTCTTGTATGTGTATGAATCTACTGTCTGCATGTAGGTTTGTGCACCCGTGTCGTGCAATGCCACAGAGGTCAGAAGAGGGTGTCGGATTCCCCTGGAACTGGAGTCAAAGACGGTTCTCAGCCGCCATGTGGGTGCTGCAGATCAAACCCCGGTCCTCTGCAAGAGCAGTTGGCACTCTTAACCACTAGGCCATCTCTCCAGCCCCCTTATTTGTTTATTTTTTAAGGGATTCTACAATATAATAGCACAGTTGTTTTCAGATAACATTGGCGTTACTCAGTTTGCCATACAATTAGGTAATTGGTGCATTTTTTTTGAAGTGAGCCAAATTATCAAGCACAAGCAATGAATGTAACTAACATTCATGTAAACCAATTTGCAAGTATCTATGTCCAAATTTTGAACAACCCAAGGTTCCCATAGTCCAGTTGGAGAAGCTTGTATGCACAAGTATGTTGATAGGAGTCCAGTCTATATTGCTGTAGTCTCATGATTCACCCCAATCTCTGTGCAGCCCTTACATTCTACCACAACTCCTCTTCTGCAAGTTGTTCCCTAGGCTTTAGGAAAGGGGCACAAGTGGGTGAAAACCAAAACAGTCTATTTTCCCTGGAGATGTCATTTTGGACTCTAGTCTGTTCAGGTTGTTCCCCTTCATGGGTTGAAAGCTTATCCAGGGATACCTTTTTAATCCTACTAACAAAGCACAAGCAATTAGATGTATAGGCATTTAAGCAGTACTAATTATTATGGCAAGCTAAGCTGTGAGCATAGACACAGATGCTTGGATGGTATGCTAATCCACAAACTGTGCTTTCTCTATAAAGGGTGACAAGTTCTTATTGTGGCTTATATCTCCTAATTACTAGAGGACATAAGCTTGTAGTAACCACTGTGAGTTATTCCTCCAAGGAGAGAGCTAATAGCCAATTAGATTTGGGATATATATAGACACATGGCTGCCACAGTTGCACAGTATCTCCAGGCAGTTGAGGTGTAGCTGATACTGACAGAGGAGTCTTGCTTGTCTCAAGGAGGCCAATATTTTGCTGTATTGCTTTAGTGGCCTTTGGTAACACTCTCTGGCATTTTAGAGGCCAATTGTACAGTAGCAAGTGATGTCTCAAAACATTTTTTCATGCTTATACCAGGTTTTCGACAACAGGGACTTACTGCCTTTCTCCTTGCATATATCCCATTTATAGGCAAAAGGCCTTTATAATTTTGGGGGCTTGGATCTCCTAGCCCACATCTCCTAGGCAGAATAATTCATTGCTGATATCAGAGCTTTCCTGTACTAATATATTTTGCTTAATTACACAGCTTATAAAGACTTTACTATTGAATTTGGCTCTAAATAGAGAATTATCCTTTCACAGTTCCTATGCCTATCAGTCAATTAAAAAAGGGTAGTTATACCTATTTTATAAGAAATTACCACTATAACAGTTGGCTCTANAATCAGCCTATACGTGTATTAACTATTTAAGGAAAATTTTTAAAAATTATGCTTCTTTTAAGCAACACGATGAGATAGCCAGTATACTTCAAATTTAACTACTTACCAAATGTCTAAAAGTACTTTTTCTCTGGCTGGGGATGGAGCTGAGTTGGCCAAATGTCTAGCGTGCAGGCAGCCCCAGCCAGGTCCTCACCACATGTGATCTCCAGTGGCGGTGCACAGCTGGTGCAGGTGTACAGCGGGTGCAGCCGGGAGCAGCAGAAGGTCAAGGTCATCCTCAGATACATATGAAGTTTGAGACCAGTGTGGGATACCCGGGACCCTACCTCAAAAATAAATAGATAAAAATAAACTAAAGTTATCTGTCTTGAACCATTGATGAGATGGCTTAGTGAGTAAAGGTGCATGCTTTCTTGCAAGCTTGATGCAACCTGAGTTGATTCCTGGAATGAGCTGAATGGAAGAAGAGAACTGTCTCCCACAAATTGTCCTCTGATCTGTGCTAATACACAAACACGCACATGAAGATAAATGATAAATAAACAAGAATTTTAAATTATTTATTTAACTGGTGATAGTTGAGAGCAGTAAACAAATTTTTTTGTTGTTGTTGTTGTTGTTGCTGTTGGTCTTTTCGAGACAGGGTCTCCCTGTAGTCCCAGCTGTCCTGGAACTCACTCTGTAGACCAGGCTGGCCTTTAACTCACAAAGATCCGCCTGCCCCTGCCTCCCAAGTGCTAGGATTAAAGGCGTGCGCCACCACGCCCGGCAAATGTTTTTACAGGATGTAAAGAAACCAAGACTCGAGGAAGGAAGACGGGAGGGGAAGACTGTAAGAGCCCAAAGCTGTGGATGAGCATAACGAAAAAAAACCTTTCCAGACAGCTGCGCAGTTACTCATATGCACTCACAGCATAAAAAGCTCTATTAAAAATGTCAGTCCAGGGGCTGGAGAGATGGCCTAGCGGTTAAGAGCGCCAACTGCTCTTGCAGAGGACCCAGGTTCGATCCCCAGCACCCACATGGCAGCTGAGAACAGTCTTTGACTCCAGTTCCAGGGGAATACGACGCCCTCTTCTGACCTCCGCGGCATTGCACGACACGGGTGCACAAACCTACATGCAGACAGTACATTCATACACATACAAAAATAAATAAAAAAAAGAAGTCGGTCTATGAATTTGAATAATGACTTCCACAATCCTTCTACAATAATTCAAAAGCAAAATACTTTGGCATAGAAAAATATGCCAGTTGTTCTGGAGAGATGGTTCAGCGGTTAAGAGCACTGGCTGCTCTTGCGGAGGACCCCGGTTTGATTCCCAGCATCCACATGGCAGCTAAAAACCATCTTTAGTGGTGGCGCATGCCTTTAATCCTAGCACTTGGGAGGCAGAGGCAGGCAGATAGATCTCTGTAAGCTCAAGGCCAGCCTGGTCTACAGAGTGAGTTCCAGGACAGCTGGGGTTATAGGGAGACCCTGTCTCAAAAAATAAATAAATAAATAAATAAATAAATAAATAAATAAATAAATAAGCCAGCATGTGCTTTTTGTGTGCGTTGCTGTGAGTGTGGGCACACTGTGCCACCTCCAAGCAGCAAAAGCTGCAGTTTGGATATGCTATACCTTTGAGTGTATGTAGTGAAATTTTGTTTTGTTGGGTGTGAATCAAATGAACAATAGCTTCTGTAGAGTTAATGCTTTTCTACTACTCTTTTGAATTTTCTTTGTCAAAAAAGCCCAATACGAATTCAGTTGATGTGAAGAAGATAAGAAATTAAAATATATTATCAAAAGATCTTTGGTTTTTGTGTCTATTTGTCAAAGCTTCTCATTGAGATTGGGTGAAATTATAAAACACAAATATATTAAAAGGAGGTATGGAATATATTGATTCTTACAATGTTTAATGTTCCACATAGATATTGCATTAAGGACAGTATGAAAATATGTTATCTTAGAGATGTTTCTCTATAGTAATAACAGGACTGAAAGGAAAATATCTAGATCTGAAAAATATCTCCAGAAATGTTTAAAGAAATAGCTTTAAAAAGACAGATGCTAGTCGGGCGTGGTGGTGCACGCCTTTAATCCTAGCACTCGGGAGGCAGAGGCAGGCAGATCTTTGTGAGTTCAAGGCCAGCCTGGTCTATAGAGTGAGTTCCAGGACAGCTATGTGTGTGTGTGTGTGTGTGTATGTGTGTATGAATGTACTGTCTGCATGTAGGTTGGTGCACCCGTGTCGTGCAATGCAGCGGAGGTCAGAAGAGGGTGTCGGATTCCCCTGGAGCTGGAGTTAAAGATGGTTCTCAGCTGCCATGTGAGTGCTGGGAATCGAACCCGGGTCCTCTGCAAGAGCAGTTGGTACTCTCAACTGCTGAGCCATCTCTCCAGCCCCCTTTCATGGTTGTCTTAAAAGAACTGTTTGGGAGCCAGGCATGGTGGTACATGCCTTTAATCCCAGCACTGAAGAGGCAGAGGCAGGTGGAGCTCTGTGAGTTCAAAGCCAGCTGGGTCTACCTAGCAAGTTCCAAGCCAGCTGTAGCTATAGGAAGCCCTATCTCAAAAAGACCAAAAGAGGGAAAAAAGGACTGTTTGAGAGTTAAGGCATTTATTATTATTTTTTCAACTACAGCCAAGTTTTCAGAACTTCTATGATTTCATAAAAACAACACATGGATTAGAGAAATGGGGATAGAGAGGTGGCTCAGGGGATAAGATCACTTGCAGTACAATCAGAAGAACTTGAGTTCAAATACCTAGCACCCACATAAAAAGTCCAGGGATGGCCATGCATTGCTGAAACCCCAGTGCTGTGCGGCACAGAGTCAGGAGGCTCACTGGAGCTTGCTGCCTGCTAGCCTACCCTCGGGTTCTCAAAAGAACAAGGCAGAAAGTGCTGATAGAGGCCACTCAGTGTCCTCCTCTGGCGCCCTCAAGCCTGCATACAGGTGTGCTTACCCGCACACATATGTGAACATATTTTACACTCATACAAACATCAGAAATCAAGTTCATGCTACTACTATTGTGTCAATTGAAGAGCACTCATATATAAATTATAGCCATCTTTTTCAATTGCTGGCAACATGATGCAGTTTTCACAAAAAAAATGTTATCTAGTGAACCTTGGGGCTGCAAGCAGTACACTGAGGGTCTCATTCAGACTCATGTAGGTTTGAATACCCCCAGTCAGAATAGTAAAGACAATGAGGGAATGGATCTTCAGACCATATTTGTTTCATGCTAGCAAGGCCTCTCACTGGAATTTCCCAAAAGATGTTTTCTTCCTTGAATTAATGAAGCCATTGTTGGCTCATGGTTTTGGATCTTGGTTCTCTATGGTCCAGAGAGATTATTCTGCATTAGTCATGTGGATGTAGACAAATGTTAAGTATGTTGCCTCTGTCTATTGCAGAAAGGATTCTCTCCTCTGAGATACCTTGAGAAAAGGCTTTCTGCTTGATGCTTGTGTGTTTACATGTGTGTATGTGTGTGTTTTATGTGTGTGCTAAAGTATATATTTGTGTTCGCATGTCATATATATAGGTATCTAAATGGATATATATATATATATATATATATATATATATATATATATCTCCCCGCTTTTTTTGTTTTGTTGTTTGTTTACTTTAAATGTATTTTCAGATAGGGTTTCATTAAAATGTCCAGTTTAGCCTTGACCTTGCTCTGTCATCCTCCTGCCTCAGGCTCCCCCCAATAACTGGAGTTATAAACCTGTACTACCAAGTCTCACTGACTTTTTTACTTCTTGATATTGGATATTGGGTAACTGTAAGATGTCAAATGAGTGGAATTTATGGATTCATATTGCCATTTATTGATTTTCAACTTTAGGGTCAACCTCCAGATAAAGCACAGAAGACATAATTATAGTTAACAACAAAATACAAATGTTATGGGGCTGGACAGATGGACCTGGCGGTTTAAGCGCACTGACTGCTCTTGCAGCGGACCCGGCGTCGATCCCCTAGCAGCCACATGGTGGCGAGAACCGTTCTTTAATCCCGGTTCCATGGGAATCAATGCCCTCTCTGACCTCCAAAGCATTTCACAACACGGGTGCAAAAAAAAAAAAAAAAAAAAAAAAAAAAAAAAAAAAAAAGAAACTAATAAAAATAAAAAAAAAGAGCTCTGACTGCTCTTGCAGACTGACCCAGGTTCGATCTCAGCACCCACATGGTGGCTGAGACCCCTCTTTAACTCCAGTTCCAGAGGGAATCTGATCGCCCTCTTCTGACCTTCTGTGCATTGCATGACCTGGCGGGACGACTACATACAGACAGTACATCATAACCTAAAAATAAATAAATAAATAAATAAAACAAAATACAAATGTTGTGAATAATATGTGATGATTAAAAAGTGCAGGCTAAGCCAAGCATGGTGGTGCTTGCCTTTAATCCCAGCACTAGAGAGGCAGAGGCAGGTTGATCTCTGTGAGTTCAATGCCTGGTCTACATAGTGAGCTCCAAGACAGCAACCACATGGTGGCTAACACCCAAGTGCAAGCTAGGCATATGATTCATGCTTGTAATCCCAGCACTTGAGAGTCTGAGGCAGGGTGGGGGGGACCACTTTTCGAAAGCTGTTTGCATTTGCTTTAAACACTTATCAGAAGCTTTATCTATTCCACTTGAGGAAACAAGACCTGGTGGGGCGTGTGGTAATGATGGCCAGGACCATTACGAGGCCAGAGCGAGGATAGGCCATCTTGAGCCAGCACTGAACTCAAGTTCGCAAGAGAACAAGCGATCCTGCACTGCGTACAACCCTCTCTACGTCTAGTGTAGAAAAGACCGGCTGGGATTGGGCTGAATGGTGAAACTACAGACAATGTAGTCTGGACACTCATTTGATCAACTGATTGAACAAACTACCTGTCACCCCCCACTGGATGGTTGGGCGGTGTAGGTGTTTGGGCACAAACAGCCTGAGATAGGTTTTGCATGAGGGAGGCTTGTACTCATTGGATTATCAACTTATAGCTAATAAAATGAAAAAAACAAAAAAAAACTGAGAGAAAAAAAAAAAAAAAAAAAAAAAAAAGAATGCATGATCTGGGATGGGGTGGGGCGGGTGGGGGGGAGGGAAACGGGAAATAAGCTGGACCCTGAATTGGAAAAATGTCTGAAATGCACAAAGCCATCACTAAAAACTAATTAAAAAAAAAAAACAGAAGTTGAAGACAGGTAAAACCACCGTGCTTTTTTTAAAAAAATTTGTTCTTATTTAGCAGATCTCCAGTTTTCTACATAAAGTACAATCTTCTCAGCTAAAAANCATTAATATCTTGAATCACAAGGCTAGCATTTTGGAGGATGTGTTCCACCTATAATCCAGGTATTGCCTTTTTCAGTGACAATAAAGCTTTCACAAGGAAGAAAACACTCTGCTGTGCTAAGTGTGCTTGTCCTTTCAATTGCCTCACCTCTATGGATACTTCAAAAAGTTGTGTCAAATCCTCACTGTCTACAAGGGCTTGCTTTCCTGATTCAGACATGGCTCTTTCTATATATGCCTTTCAGGTCAAAAGCTAGAAAATCGGCCTCTCCAGAAGTCTGATTAGCACTTGAACTACAGGAGATTTATGAACACTATGCTTTATTTTTAATGCAGTGTTATCCAAGTACAGAGCATTTATTCCATGGACCATGATATCTATCTCCTATCCTTTCCATACATTTTGTGCTTCAAATATAACTATGCTATTCTTTTCATTGCTGCTGTTTGGCACTCCTAGTTTATTTAAATAGCTTTTGAGAATATGGCAAGCTCTTACTCTAAGTCATCACGTCTTACGAGAGTGTATAGTTTGATTTTGGGCTTGCGCTTTGACTATAGCCAGAACTTCGGTAGAATTATGTAGAACTACATAAAGGTTCTTCTAACTGACAGCACGTGCTGTGGTCTTCTCATAGGAAGTGAGATTAATAGAGTAAACCTGGTCGACTATAGTTGAGGCACTATTCTCATACCTCTTAGTCTGAGCCCCATCGCTACATTTGGGGTTTAAGATTTTGGTTTTTCTGATCTCATATTGACTACAAGCTGCTAGAGGTGCAGAGATTGCTCGTGTATTGGTATTGACCACTACACGATTCAGGTCTTGTGTGAGGAGCACATTTCCCAGTAAGGATCGTCCTATGTCCAGCGCTCCACAACTCCAGTACATAGTCTAACCAGACAAGAATGTACAAACAGAGACCAGACATAGCTACAACACAGGCGCCACATCTTGAAAATCTTCTCATCACAGCAACACATTCAAACCCAACGTCCAGACCTATAGAAAAGTAACTATTGAATTCATCATGTTGTCCGTGAATCACTAACTATTTAAGTCAATAACATTTTCCCCTAATTGTTGTGACTAATAACAGTAATTAGGAGGTCAAATATACTTTCGTCGTTTCAGCCAACAGTAAAATGAGCTCAGTTTTTTAATAGAGATTGTCAATAGAAATTGACACCGATGCATTTTTTCTTTTATTCATTCAATTGAGGACCTCTTATCATAACTCTATGATATGTGTCTACTATATAGCTAGAAGAACTCAGGTGATTCACTTTGTTTCTGTTGTTTAAGCATAGTGCATATTTCAGTAGCTTTGGAAAAATAATGATAGGATGAACTGGGGAGATGACTCTCTAGTCACTATATTATTGCCTAGCATGCATCATTATACGAATTGATTCCTGACGACCTTTCAGACTCAAATGGATCTTTCATGTCTGTGGATCTGGATGTTTTCCATTATAGTTTTCACGCTATAGGCTCATAGTGTTATAATTATATGGATCCCCCTCCCAATGGCACGGGGAGAGCGCCATAGATGCGCCACAGGCCAGGACGAAAGGGTTTTCTGGACAAACTGTCAAGTTCCCTGAAACGCACCACAACAGCCACGAATGGACCAGAGTCCTCAAAGTGACTTAACAGGCATTTTCTCAGCGAAGATGAGCTGGACTCATTCTCCTGATTATTTTACCATCTCATCCACCGTGTGCCCTCTGTTTCCTAATGCCTAGGAAACAACGGTCCCTGACTGCGAAAGAGGTGGCATATGTGAGTTTGTAATAACCGAAAGTTAAGGTCGCGCTGCGATTTTAGTACGAGTTAAGCACTGGTCGATTAGTCTAGGTTCGAAACCTCCGCGTGTGTGTATGAACTACGATGCAAATGTGAATTTCCCATACTTACACCATCGCGACCAACTCCAATAGCATCGCTTGAAGGGAAATCCATTTTAGTATTTCTCAACCACTTGATTGGCATAGACCAAACAACAACCTGTCATCCGCCCACTGGATGGTTCTGGCTGCTTGTGTAGGGGTCTGAATATTGGAGTCTCAAACAGGCGCTGCACGGACGTATAGGACTGGTGGGCGCGTTGTCCCTACCAGGATGTGCATGACAGGCAGCTTTTGTCTCCCAAGTACTTGATCAGCTCACTCGATGTCCTTCATGGTTGTCCATTTGCCTGAAGTCTCATCTGCTAACTGAGTCTTGAGTAAGCATGATAGCAGATTCACAATTAACATTGATAAAAACTGATGTAGAAATCAGTGAATTGGAGCGCAGAGGACAGTGTATGCGAATGCATGATGCTGGCTCGGGATTCTCGGGGTGGCGTGGTGTAAGATAAGACTCTTTTCTTATAGCCACACCTCCTCCGTCCCGTTTGGGGGAGGCGTGCATAAGGAAAATAAGCACACTGAATCTGTAATTTCGGAATAAACTAACCATGTAATCACCTAATTGTACTAACGAGTCCTAGTCAATCAAAAACTAATTATTTAGGATTAACTCTGAAAAGAACACATTGAATGAAAGATGTTCATGGAGGCTAGAGAGATTTTAACTTAGTAGGCAGGAGTTTCAAGCGAGGAGCAGCGACCAGTGCGTGGTATTAAGACCAGGCAAGGACCCGCTGCAGAGGGTTCGTATCACACCAGCAACCCAGAATAGGAGACTGAGCGTAATCGGATTGATGTTCATCCGTGTCTGTAACTATCTTCACTCAAATGTCCAGTGAAGCTGAGAACTCCCTAGCTGTCCGCAGTACTACTGGCACAATATATCGCTCTAGAAAACCCTTGGTAGCTCGACCGGGCCCGCAATGGGTCAGAGCGCCCATTGCAAGCCATGACCGGTCAGATGGCCTGAGTGCTGGATAACCAGGATAAGAGTCTGCAGAGTGCGTCCCTGTACAGTAACCCTACATTGCAACGATACCATTTCTGTAGTTATATATCAATATCATATCCAACTACCAACATAACAAAAAATAAAATAAATTAATCTAGAAGGAGGGTTACAGAATAATAAAAATTTAATTTAAAAAATTTTAATTTACTATTTACCACACGAAAATCGATGATTTGTTAAGGTGTCATCGCGACACTTTGCTCAATACGCCAGTTTGGCAGTGAGTGTCTAGTATCACACCCATGCCTTATTGGCTGACAGCTATAGCTTTTTTGTTTTTTTTATGTTAATTCTCTTTTTTTTTTTTTTTTTTTTGGTTTTTTCGAGCTAGGGTCATCCTTGTACCCCATGCTGGCCTGTACTCGCTCTGTAGACCAGGCTGGTCCTTGAACTCGGAGCAAAAATGCCGACACAGTGGCCCTACCCGCTCCTTATATCCAGTACAATTGGTGGCTTATGTACATGTGATAAAGCATGTAGACAGACTTTAGCACCACGCACCGGTTGGTCCCTTTTTTTTTTTTTTTTTTTTTTTTTTTTTTTTTTTTTTTTTGGTTTAATCCAGATCCCGCCAACGAGCGGCTGCAGACTGCTCACGCTACTCATGCCCCAATAAGTGCCATCTGAACTCCGAGATGGGTTGCCACTCTACTCTCTGACGACTCACATCGCATATACACCATATCATCAGTCAACTAGGCATGTCTCTAAGATCTCTTGCGATCTTAAAATAGTATGCATTTGCAGACACATGAATATTCTAAGATAGACGGTTGTATTAGGCGCGAAGTGTAACAAAACATAAGTATCATGATTATTCTCTGCCAGTTGTTTCTCATTAATCCTACAGTATGTACACCATTAGATAAAATTTCCCATTTGCTGATTTTCAAATTATTTTTCTTGTAGAGTTGACGGACAACAGGCAACTTCCTTTATTTAAAATCCCCTCAGAATTAATCTACAGTGCACAACTCTGGAGATACATATTGGTTATTAAATGTTTAGCAAGCTTGAGCGGCAAACTCAGTTTAAGTGAATTCCGTCCTGTCTCAAAAATCCTTGTGCCATTTAATGAATTATTCCTACTAGATGAGGCTGATGTTGACGCTAGTGCTTGTTAGTACCAGCTTTCATTCCTATTGTCAAGGTCCCAGCCTGTCCTTTAAAGTCATTTATGACTTGTCTTTTTTGAAATCCCCACGTTAGTTTGTCTCGGCTCTAAGTGCATCTGCTAGGCTAATCCTTGCTTATGTGTGTCTTGGGTATCGGCTGTCCAACATATTTGTTCCAACATGCAGTATGAATTGTTGTCTGTGAGCCAATAGATTTGTAATCGTGTCATTTGGTCGGTCGTATATATCTGTCCCATTCTTAGATATAGGAGTGCACCCAGAACATTTCAATGCCATCTTAGTATGTAATACTTTCCTTTGATGACGATAAGAACAAGAGAGTGTTTCTCACATTGGCGCTGGCCTACTACCGTTATATTTGGACATCGATTTTATAATTTAGAACCCAGATATAGGTGGACATGAACTTGGGCCTAAGAGGGTTCAGGCTCGTAGGACCGGGAGCTCAAGTGGACATACTCTAGGGACTGCCCGGCACACCATCCAGTAAAGTGGATTACAGAATGACGCGGAATAGTGTGCAGGCGTCTCTGGAATGTCCACGCCTCCTACACCCATGACCTTGTTGAGGTGAGACCGCACATGGCTCCCAGGCTTGACGACCATCATGTAAATCTCTTTCACCTCGATAGAGGTGCTTCATGGTTTGGCCAGATCAGATATTAACGGTCAAACGTTAGCACCCAGTGCACTTTCACACTGACAAAGTCGCAAAGTTCTCTACAGCCAGAATCAACTTTGAGCTGCTGGGATCTTCAAGAGCACCTGTTTCAAAGGATAAGTGTCGGAGAGCAATCTTAGAATGGGCAAAGAATGACCCTTATCTCTCCTGACCACTCAAGCTCTGGCCTTCCAAAACATGTCACATGACAAATGCTGTGCACACATACCCAGAAATCAGATGAGAAAGAAAACGACAGAGGACACTAATGATGGGGATTTCAAAAAAGAAAAGTCAAATAAATGACACTTTAAGGACACTGACTTGACAATGGAGAAAGTGGTATAAAACAGCAGGGCAATCAGCCCATGTCCAGAATAAATTCATGCCAGAGGCAGGAGGGGAATTCATTAGAGAGTTGGCTCAAGCTTGAAAACATTTAATAACCAAATGTGGTATGTGCACTTATTTAATTCTGACTTTAAAGAATAGGCATTTTTCCTACAAGATAATTTTGGAATAGAAATGGGGAATTTAAGATGGTCTAGATTGTAATTATAGCAAAATAATTCATTGATAATTCATTTGTTAACTGCTAATACCTCTAATTTGTGCCAATGTGTTTTAACAAAAAAGACTAACAAAAAAAAAAAAAAAAAAAAAAAAAAAAAAAAAAAAAAAAGAAAGACCCAATCAACCATCTGCTCCCATTTGTCTGAGATGGAAGGATTCCCAGGGTGTTAGACTTTCTGTGTTAAAATCTGAGCAGTCCCAGGTAATCTTGGAAGAGTTGGTCTTCCCAGAATCAGTCGGTGTTCCTTCCATGCTTATGCACCTATGCCTGTGTGGCAGGAAGGCTGGGACAAAGTTCTCCCAGGTTTTACAGGAGGGAGGTGGAGCTGGCAAAGCTGAAGGCAGACTGGAGCAGGTGGCGGAAGCTTCCTGCCAGGAGAGACAGAGCAATGCGATGTGGGTAAAGGGCAAAGCTACCAAGCAGTCCTGGAAAACCCAGAGTCTAGATTCAGAGGAAAAGGGCCATTCTCAAATTTCAGTCAGCCAATCAATACTCACTGAGCACCCAGCAGTACCAAGAGCTGGTGAAGGAGAGATGTCTCCCTGTCTTCAGGGAGCTCTTGATCTGGTGGAACAAACACCACAAGGGAACCAGGGACGTAGAATCCAGGTCAATAAGCAAGAATGGTATTAGCAACATTCCATTGGGAGAGCTGGGCCCAGAGCCACTCAGAATGAGCACCAGGTGTTAACACTGGGAAGGGTCCCAGGCCCCCTGATGTGTCTGGCTTTACTTTTTTTTTTTTTTTGTCTTTTTGAGACAGAGTCTCCCTTTAGTTCTAGCTGGGCTGGAACTCACTCTGAAGACCAGGCTGGCCTTGAACTCACAGAGATCCGCCTGCCTCTGCCTCCTGAGTGCTGGGATTAAAGCTGTGTGCCACCATGCCCAGCTGGCTTTAATTTTTTCCTTGGTGGACATTGTGGGAGTGGTGGGGTGTGGAAGGGGCAGGGGAATGGAAAGACCTTAAGGGCCTAGAGGGAGCAACTGTTTATCACCCGATATGGAAAAATTCAAAATGGTATTTTAGCAATTAGGAGAGCCATATTCTTGGTTTGGGTTGGGGACCAGCCATGGTCCTAAGTGATGGGTGATTAACCAGGTGGTGTGATCAGGAAGACTTGCCAGTGGAAATGACATCTAAACTAAGTGGACCAGGCCTGGGGATGTAGATCAGGTAGAAGAATACTTGCTGGGTTAAAGAGATGGCTCAGTGGTTGAGAGCCCTGCCAACTGCTCTTGCAGAAGACGTGGGTTTGATTGCCAGCACCCACATGGCGGCTAAGAACCGTCTTTAAGCCAGGCATCGCCTTTGAGCACTCAGGAGGCAGAGGCAGGTGGATTTCTTGAGTTCAAGGCCAGCCTGGTCTACAGAGTGAGTTCCAGGCCATCTGGGGCTATAGTGAGACCTTGTCTCAAAAAAAAAAAAAAAAAAAAGAGTACTTACATAGCATACACAAAACCCTGGGTGGTGTCCCCATCCCTAGCACCTCGTGTAAGGCAGGTAAGGGTAACACACAATTATAATATCAGTACTTGGAAAGTAGAGAAAGGAGATTCAGGAGTTAAAGGTCATCCTTTGCTACATAAGGAAATGGAGTCCAGCCTGGGCTACATCATGAGATCCTGTCTGGGAAAAGAAAAAAAAAAAAAAAAGAAAGAAAAGAAAAAGAAAAAAGAATTTCATTAAACCAAGTGAACTGGAGTCTTCCTGGCAAAGGTCATAGGTCATAACCTCAGGGGAAAACCTCAAAGGGGAAGATTCCTGAGGAGAGAATGACACACAGGTAGGGACTGAGGGCGGTGTGGATTGCGCTAATCATAGCCACCACCTTGCACTGTGTCCTCAAAGCAATGGGGAGTTGCTTTAGGTGCTGTTTATGTTAGGGATGGAGCCCAGGGCTTCATACATGCCAAGCTACACCTCAGCCCCTACTGCAGGATTTTTTTTTTTTTTTTTTTTTCTTATTTTTTTCTTTTTTTATTTATTTTGTATTATGTGTTATGAATGTACTGTGTGCATGTTAAGTTGTGGCACCCGGGTCGTGCAATTGCCGCGGAGGTCAGAAGAGGGCTTCGGATCCCCTGAACTGGAGTTCTTCCTGGAATTGGATGTTTCAGACGGTTCTGGCCGCCATGTGGGTGCCTGGAATTCTAACCGGGGTCATCTGTAAGAGTGGTAGGCGCTCCTAACTGCTAGGATCTCTCCAGTCCCTTAAAAAGTATTTTTAGCGATTGTGCTGGTGCATGCCTTTAATCCTAAGCACTCCGGCGGCTGGCAGGGGAGGCAGGGCAGGCGGATCCCTGTGCGTTCAAGGACAGCCAGGTCTACCGATGTGAGTCCCGGGGACAGCTGGAGCTTACAGGGAGGCGACCCTGTCTCGAAAAGACCAGAAAAAATTTTTTTTTTTTTGCAGGGTCTTCCTATTGCTCTAGCTGGTCTGGAACTTTCTCAATAGACAACGGTAGTCTCCATCTCACAGAGATCTGCCTGCCTCTGCATCCTGAGTGCTGGGATTTAAGGTGTGCACCTCCACGCCAGGCATTAAGTTTTTGAAATGCAACTTTGTATTTCAGCTGTGTTCTCACATCTGCTAATTGTTTTTATTTCTTAGAAGCATAACCCATTTCCAGAGGATATAGTCCATTGTGGTGCAGAAGTTATGGTGGCAGCTGTGGAAGGCATGGTGGCAAGACTGTAAACGTAAGAGGTTCATGGGCTGGAGGATTGCCTTAGCGGTTTTAAGCGCACTCGACTGCTCTTGCAGAGGACTGGGTTCGATCCCCAGCTCCTAACATGGCAGCTGAGAGAACCGTCTGTAAACTCCAATTCTAGGAGAACTTCAGATCCAGGGGAATCCAACGTCCTCTCTCTGACCTCCACGTGCATGCACGACACGGGTCCACAAACCTACATGCGACAGTACATTCATACACATAACTTATAATAAAAAAAAGAACAAGCCAGGGTGGTGGCGCACGCCTTCAATCTAGTATTGGGAGGCAGAGGCAGGCAGATCTTTCTGAGTTCAAGGCCAGCATGGTCTACAGAGTGAGTTCCAGGACAGCTGGGGTAAAACAGGGAGACCCTGCCTCGAAAAGACCAAAAAAAAAAAATAAAAATAAAAAAATAAAATAAAATTAAATTAAATTAAAAATGTTTAAAAAAAAAGCAAGGGTCTTATGCTCTGCATAGTAGACTTTTTTATTTTAATTTTCTCTTCTTTTTTTTTTTTTTTTTTTTTTTTGAGCAGGGTCTCCCTGTAGCCCCATGCTGGCCTGGAACTCACTCTGTAGACCAGGCTGGCCTTGACTCCACAGAGATCAGCCTACCTGCCGAGGTCTCCTCGGGCTGGGATAAAGGCATGCACCACTCACACCTGGCGGGAAGGGTTCGGGGGGGGGGGAAGTGGTGTAATGTGGAGTGGGAGCGGCAGAGTGCAGTTTTGCCAGCGAGGGGAGGACACGCAGGGCCGGCAGAGGGCGGAGGATGTGTGGGGAGAGAGGGCCTAATAAACAACCAAAACACCATAAGGCCAACACACACGGGGCCGGGGGGGCTGGCCGACGGCGGGGGGCGTGCACGGTGGGAGGGACAACTGGGGGGGGGAAAGGCCAGAAAAAAACCACCAAAGGAGCGAAACAAATGAAAGGAAGGGTGCAGGGCGCCGGGGGAGAAAACATTGGACAAGAAAAAGGGTGAAAAAGCGAGCAGGAAGGGCGCAGCCCAGGGACGCCAGGGCAGGAGGAATCCAGCCGGGCAAGGCCTAAGCTGGGGCGGACAGGAACGGACCCGTGTGAAAAAAATAAGCAGAGGTCAGGGAGNTTTTTTTTTTTTTTTGTATTTTTGAGACAGGGTTTCCCTTTAGTCCCAGCTAGCCTGGAGCTCACTCTGTAGACCAGACTGGCCTTGAACTCACAGAGATCCATCTGCCTCTGCCTCCTGAGTGCTGGGATTAAAGGCAGGCGTGCGTGCGTGCGTGCGTGCGTGCGTGCGTGTGTGTGTGTGCGCGTGCCTGCGTTCTGTCTTTTATATTAAGGCCTGTCAAGTCAAATTAGTCTTTTTCTTCTTAGCTTCCACTCCCCTGCCTTCTTTGTCACTCTGCCTTTTTGTGTGTTACTAAAAATCAAATTCGAGGCCACACAGTCCAGGCAAATGCTCTGCCACCGATCTCTATCTCGAGCCTTTTTATATTTTTATTTTGAGATAGTCTTACGAGACAGTCAGTGCAGACCCAACACTCCTCCCTGTTTCTAATCTGGTTCTTGTCCCACCCTCCTCTGAGAATGGAGTGGTAGGTGAGGAGGACAAACAGGAAGTTTATTGTCAATTCAGGATTAACAACCTTAAATGGGATGAAAACAACTCAAAACAGATTGCCACATGGGATCATGGGGTTTAAATGAAACAGGTTTGAACTTTCCATAGTAGTGGGATGCTGAGAGCTGTACAGCCCTTTGCTTTACAACTCAAAATCTCTTGGAAGGCTCTGGGTACCAGCCAGGAGCAGTCTGCAGGTCACCAGTGGAGACTGGAATAAATTCCTACCTGCAGTCAAGGTGCTGAGTCAGGGAGGCTGAGGCAGGAATGATCCTCCCTGCCCGCAGCCACAGCTGGAATCCTGGAGGCTGGCTTGAGCAAGCTCTCTTCCCAGGGCAGAGGCTGCCAGCACAGGGACCCACTGAGGAGTCTAGTCTGTCAGTCTTAAAGAACTCTTTGCTCTCTGATGATAGAGCCTACTGGGAAGCAAACCCCTGCGCTCATCGATCTGAGGCCCAAATTTATAGGATGGTGGCTGGGCTCTGCTGAGATGATTAGCTGAATGTGAGTATGCAAATAAGGTGAAAAACTAAGACCAATCAAGGGAGAGCTGTCAAACCTGCCAAAGGTTCACAATCAGGTCCTGCTTTCTCAGATACTTGTTAAAGTTTCCTGCAGATCAGGTTGCTGTGGTGGGCTTTGCTGGCTGCATGCTGTACCTCTGTTCTATTCAGCTGAGCTTTTGTTTTGTGTGTGTGTGTGTGTGTGTGTGTCTGTGTCTTTTTTCGAGACAGGGTCTCCCTGTAGCCCCAGCTGTCCTGGAACTCACTCTGTAGACCAGGCTGGCCTTGAACTCACAGAAATCCACCTGCCTCTGTCTCCTAGTGCTGGGATTAAAGGCATGCACCACCACACCTGGCTTTTAATTTTTCTTTTTTTTTAATTTTTTAATTTTTATTTTATGTGTAAGAGTGCATTTCTTGCATCTATGTGAGTACACTCATGTCCTGCAATGTCTGAGGAGGTTGGAAGAGGGCCAAAACAAACCAAAACACCAAGTCCAACAACACTGGTCCAGTGGTTTCTGTCCTACATGCTGTGTCTTGGCATGTGTATTGACCACTTTGGGTTGTAAATGCCAGAAACACAAATATCTAAACAAATAAAGGAAGTTTAGGGCCTTGGTATTAAAAAGTACAAGAAATCTAGCATGATGGCTCATCCCAGGTACTCCAGTGCAGGAGGATCAGCAGTTCAAGGCCAGCCTGGGCTACATGAACTTCCCCTTTAAAAAAAAAGCAGAGGCAGGTAGATCTCTGTGAGATCAAGACCAACCTGGTTTACATAAGTTCCACTCCAGCTGGGGCTACAGGGAGACCCTGTCTTAAACACACACACACACACACACACACACAAACACACACACACACACACACACAGTCTGGAGCCCCATGCCTGTAAACAGTAGGGAGTTGGTGTCAGGTGCTGTCTCTTTCTTTTCATTTTTTTTACTTATGTCTAGCAGATTAGTGAAGCACACCATGAGCCTGTCTGCCGTGGCGTGTCGGGAGTCCCATCTTGAGAGCTCGGCTTCTCCTTGGGTCTTGATGGATTCATGATATGATGGCTTCTTTGTGGTGAGAGCAGGAGGCGGGTCCCAGCTGAAGGTCACTGGGGGTATATCTTTGGGAGTTGCATTTCCTCTTTGCTCAGCTCCTCATGCACCAGGAAGTGAAGAACAACCTCTGCCCCATCATTTTTTTGATGGTGCATCATAATCTTTTTGCCCAATGGCATGAGGCCAAGTGACTCTGGAGTGAACCCTGAGAACCGTTCACCCAAATAAATCCTTTTAAGTGTTTCTGTCAGCCATTTGCCAGAGCGATACAAAAAATAACTAGTACTTAAGTTATCATGCATCTGTGGTTTGCTTTTAAATTCTACTTATTATTAGGAGGGGATTAGAGGTGTGTGCACATGCCACCCAACACAAGTGGAGGTCAGAGGACAACTTTGTAGACTGGCTTCTCTCCATCCACCTTTATAAGGGTTCTAGGGATGGGACCCAGGTCATCAGGCTTGCACACCAGACACTGTTACCCACTGAATCATCTGCTCAGCACAATTACACCTTTAAAAAACATTGTTATTGAACTTTTATGTATCTTATACACAACATCTTAATGAACTTTGTACCCCTTTCACCACTGGCACCCTCTCAGGGCTCCCCACTGGATTTCATGCATTCTGTCTTTTTTTTTTTTTTTTTTTTTTTTTTTTGTATTTTTTGAGGTTTTTTTTTTTTTTTTTTTTTTCTTTCTTTTTGGAACTTGCTATATAGAATGGTCTGGACTTGAACTCACAAGATCCATCTGCCTCTGCCTTCCGCTGAGTGCTGGATTAAAGGCAGGCGTGCGTGCGTGCGTGCGTGCGTGCGTGCGTGTGTGTGTGTGGCGCTGTGTCTGCGTTCTGTCTTTTATATTAAGGCCTGTCAAGTCAAATTAGTCTTTTTCTTCTTAGCTTCCACTCCCCTGCCTTCTTTGTCACTCTGCCTTTTTGTGTGTTACTAAAAATCAAATTCGAGGCCACACAGTCAGGCAAATGCTCTGCCACCCGATTCTATCTATGAGCCTTTTTTTATTTTTATTTTGAGATACGTCTTACGGACAAGGTCGTGGCAGACCCAACACTCCTCCCTGTTTCTAATCTGGTTCTTGTCCCACCCTCCTCTGAGAATGGAGTGGTAGGTGAGGAGGACAAACAGGAAGTTTATTGTCAATTCAGGATTAACAACCTTAAATGGGATGAAAACAACTCAAAACAGATTGCCACATGGGATCATGGGGTTTAAATGAAACAGGTTTGAACTTTCCATAGTAGTGGGATGCTGAGAGCTGTACAGCCCTTTGCTTTACAACTCAAAATCTCTTGGAAGGCTCTGGGTACCAGCCAGGAGCAGTCTGCAGGTCACCAGTGGAGACTGGAATAAATTCCTACCTGCAGTCAAGGTGCTGAGTCAGGGAGGCTGAGGCAGGGAATGATCTCCTGCCGCAGCCACAGCTGGAATGCCTGGAGGCTGGCTTGGAAGCACAGCTCTCTTCCCAGCGGCAGAGGCCTGCCAGCACAAGGGACCCACTGAGGAGTTATCTTCAGTTTTAAGAACTCTTTGGCTCTCTGATGATAGTTAGCCTACTGGAAGGGCAAACCCTGCGCATCATGAATCTGAGGCCCAATTTATAGCGATGGTGCTGGGCTCTCGAGATGATTAGCGAATGCTGAGTATGCAAATAAGGGTGAAAAACTAAGAACAAAATCAAGGGAGAGCGTCAAACCGCTGCCAAATGTTCACAATCAGGTCTGCCTTTCTTCAGATACTTGGTTAAAGGTTCCTGCAGATCAGGGTTTTGCTGTGGTGGGCTTATGCTGGCTGCACATGCTGGTACTGTTCTACTTCAGCTGTAGCTTTTTGGTTTTGTGTGTGGTGTGTGTGTGTGTGTGTCTGTTGTCTTTTTTCGAGACGGGTTCTCCCTGTAGCACCCAGCTTCCTGGAACTCACTCTGGTAGACCAGGGCCTGGCCTGGAACTCCAAAGATCTGCCTGCCTCTGGCCTTCCCTACGTGCTAGGCATTAAGATGTGCGCCACCCCATGACAGCTAAGTTTTTTCTTTTTACAATTCTTTTGTGGACTGGCTCCTCGTTGTTCGGTTGTTGCTGCGCCCCCCCTGCACTAACATCTCTGTGGCTCTGACCTCAGGGCTAAAGCCTGCCGCTTGTCAGAAGACTATGAAAGCTCTGCATGGGCCAGGGGATACAACATACCTACCCCTACCTAACATTATTGAGTTGCTCAGACTGAGCCTTGAACTCACTCTGTAACCCAGGCTGACCTCAAACTTGAAATTCTCCTGCCTCAGCCTACCAAGTAGCTAAAATTACAAACCTGAACCAGCTAGCCCTGAACATTTTTTAACTTCTTTTTATCTTTGTTTTTTTTTTTTTTTTTGTCTTTTTTTTTTTTTTTTGAGACAGGGTCTCCCTGTGCCCCGCTGTCCTGGAACTTACTCGGTAGACCAGGCTGGCCCCTTGAACGCAAAAGAGCCGCCTGCCTCTGCCTCCCAAGTGCTAGGAATTAAAGGCGTGCGCCACCACGCCCGGCTAGCTTCTGTTAACAAAGTGGCGCTATGGTACCGTTTTAGCAAATTCTAGAGTCGAAGCATACACCTTTGAGTTATGTTCTAGATTTCTCTATTGTGATAAATACCATGACCAAAAGAAAGTTGGGGAAGAAAGGGTTTATATGGCTTACATGTCCCAATCATAGTTCATCATTGAGAGAAGCCAGGATAGGACCCTGGAGGTAGGAACCAAAAGCTCAGACCATGGTGGAATGCTGCTTACTGGCTTGCTCCTTCTGGTCTGTGCTCAACCTTTTTTTTTTTTTTTTTTTTTAATTTTATTTATTTTATGTGTATGAATGTACTGTCTGCATGTAGGTCTGTGCACCCGTGTCATGCAATGCCACAGAGGTCAGAAGAGGGTGTCAGATTCCCCTGGAACTGGAGTCAAAGACGGTTCTCAGCTACCACGTGGGTGCTGGGGATCAAACCCGGGTCCTCTGCAAGAGCAGTTGGTACTCTTAACTGCTAGGCCATGTCTCCAGCCCCTCAACCTGCTTTCTTATACAGCTTATGACCTACCTGCCCAGGGGTAGCACCACCCCCAATGGGCTGGGCTCTCCCGGCATCAATTAGCAATTAAGAAAATACCTTGGGGCTGGAGAGATGGTTAAGAGCACGGACTGCTCTTGCAGAGGACCGGTTCAATCCCCAGCACCCACATGGCGGCCAAGAACCGTCCGAAACTCCAATTCCAGGAGAACTCCAATTCCAGGGGAGTCCAACACCCTCTTCTGACCTCCGCGGCATTGTACGACACGGATGCACAAACTTGCATGCAGACAGTGCATTCATACACATACAGAAATAAAATTAAAAAAAAAAATTTAAAAAAATTTAGCATCTAGAAGGGCAGAGTTTCGGGGACTGAAGCTTCCAGCAGGCCAGCTCTGAAAAAGTGGGACCCTACAAGTGGCCAGGACTGCTGTCACAGGGCCAGTCAGGCCTTGCTACCATTTGAAGCTCATCAGAGAAGAGCCTTACCCTGCCCTCAGGGCAGCAGCCTCCTCCAGACACTGGGCAGCCTGTAGAGGCTTGCTGACTAGTTTTTCTGTCCACAGAGTCAACTCCCTCTCCTCTGAGTGACAGCACCCTCATTTCCCCTTAGAGGCCCACACCTCTCCCACTCACCGCCCACTGAGAAGAATACCTCTGCCACATCTTCCTACCACCATGATTCTCAGCCAATTTCAAGGAGCCAAGTGAAGGGACTGAACCTTCATGAACCAAAATAAATCCTTCTTTCCTGAATTTATCCATGTGGTCTGGGAAGCCGGCACCCAGGGCCGATCCCATGACCTAGTCTTAGCCAATCAGACCCTTCCAGCTATCTCTCTGGCCATAGGGAATTGGTGCATAGGTGTATTAACCTATGGGCCATCTCTCCAGCCCCTAGATGCTAAATTTTTTGTGCCCATGACTGCTGGGGCTGTCTTGGGATCTGGTTTTCCCACAGATGTTCTTCTTAGTAGACAGAACTTTTAGACACAGAGTGACCTAAAAATCTAAAAATGTACCTTTTTAAATAAAAAGCTAAGAGCCCAAAATAGCCTAATTGGGATGGATGCTGGGGCCAAGTTTGCAATAACTCCTTGCCCTGCCACTGAGACTCTGACGTCAGCCTATTTCTGGTGAGCTGGTACCTGTCTGTGGCTTAGCCTACAAGCATCCACTCCAAAAGCAGAGTGTTCAGTGATGCTTGCAGACGTGGACTCTGGAGGCAGGCAACTTGGGTTTCCATCCCAACTCTGCTACTCAACAGAGACATGCAAATTATTGTCTCTGTGAACCTCCATTTCCTCATTTATGAAATGGCTTGATGATGTCAATAATAGAACTTCCCACTTAGACTTGTCTATGAATCAGATGAATAAGTCTGTGTTTCAGACCAGTGCCTGGCACAGAATAAGCTATATATAAATGGGGGTAAGTGAGTACCGCATCAGCAGTTTTCTATTTTTCTCAGGAGCTGAGGCCCTGCAGGACAAGACCGGGGCAAGTTTATCTGGTCTGTCAATATATTCCTGGTGCTCAGGGTGGAGCATGGATCAGCACAGGCAAGGTTAATAGCTGTTGAATGAAAGGATCAAATGACCATTACTGAGGAAGCCTGGATACTGGAGTTGGGTTGGCTGTGTGACCACGGACACTTAGCATCCCTCAACCCTCAGTAAAATAGATGTGCACACTTTTCCAATCAAGACCCTTGTGAAGAAATAGCTTTTTTAAAATTAGGCTGCACACAATGAGATTTAATTTCTCCTTTTTTTTTTTTTTTTTTTTTTTTTTTTGAGACAGGGTCTCCCTGTAGCCCCAGCTGGCCTGGAACTCACTCTGTAGACCAGACTGGCCTTGAACTCACAAAGATACCCCTGCCTCTGTCTGACTCCCGAGTGCTAGGATTAAAGGCGTGCGCCACCACGCCCTGCTCCTTTGGTCTTTTTTTGAGACAGGATATCTCCCTTTAGTCTTAGCTGGCCTGGAGCTCACTATGTAGATCAGGCTGGCTTTGAACTCACAGAGATCTCCCTGCCTCTGCCTCCCAGGTGCTTGGATTAAAGGCATGCACCACCACGCCTGGCTAATTTCTATAATTTCTGCAATGTACTACATTACTTCCTTGCCAAGGAACTGTGTACTGTATACTCTATTTTTGATTTTTGGATGCTTTCTCTTTCTCTCTCTCTCTCTCTCTCTCTCTCTCTCTCTCTTAGGATAGGGTGTCAAGCTGGGAATGTAGCTCAGTTGTTAGGGTATTCCTCTCAGGCTAACCTCAAACTACATCTATGGAGCCAAGGATGACCTTGAATTTCCGATCCTCCTGCCTCTACTTCCTGAGTGCTGGAATTGTAGGTGTGTGCCCCCATTCCTGGTGTCTGCAGTGCTGGGTATGAAACCTGGAGCTTTATGCATGTTAGGCACACACTCTATCAATGAGTTACATCTCCATTCTATGGTTTTATATTTTCAAAACCTATATGTATTTGCTTTTTTATTTTATGTGTATGAGTTTTTTGCCTGTATGTATGTAAGTGCACTCCTGTCATGCAATGTTTGAGGAGGCCAGAAGAGGGCATTGGATCTCCTTGAACTGAAGTTAAGAACAGTTGTTAGTCACCACGTGAGTGCTGAGAATGGGTCCTCTAGAAGAGCTACCAGTCAGTGCTCTTAACCTCTGAGCCATCTCTCCAGCCCCTGTATTTACTCTTAAATCTAAATCCCTAGGCCAGCAAGATATTGCAGTAGGAAAAAGGCACTTGTGTTTAATCCTGGAGCCCCACATGATAGAAGGAAACAGCTACTTCAAGTTGTCCTACATAGGAGCAGTATGAGGGAGCCTGTCAGCCTGGGATCCTGAGACTTTGTCTCAAAACCATATAAATAGGGGCTATAGAAATGGCTCAAGGGGATGGAGAGATGGCCTAGTGGTTAAGAGCACCCACTGCTCTTGCAGAGGACCTGGGTTCGATCTCCAGCACCCACATGGTGGCTGAGAACCATCTTTAACTCCAGTTCCAGGGGAATCCGAAGCCCTCTTCTGACCTCCTCGGCATTGCATGACACGGGTGCACAAATCTACATGCAGATAGTACATTCATACCCATAAAAATAAATAAATAAATATTAAAAAAAAGAAATGGCTCGATGGTTAAGAGCACTTGCTGCTCTTGCAGAGGACCCAGGTTCAGTTCCCAGCACCTACATGGCAGCTCACAACTATCTGTAATGCCAGTTCTAAGGGATCTGAGGCCCTCCACCAGCACACACATGGTACACATACATAGAACCAGTTAAAACAGTCATATACATAAAAATAAATGAATAGATAAATAAACAAACAAATGCTGCAATTTAAAGGCCAGGTATGGTGGCACATGCTGTTAATCCAAGCACTCAGGAGGCAGAGGCAGGTAGATCTCTGTGAGTTTGAGGCCAGCCTGGTCCACATAATGACTTCTAAGCCAGGTGGGCTACACGGTGAGACCCTACTGCCCTTCTCAATAAAAAGCTGAAGTGTATTCATATGAAGAATTAATGTAGAACATCTATGATGTTGAATAGAGAAACTAGCTCCAAAAGATTCCATACTGCATAGTACTCTTTCTTTTTTGGCTTTTTGAGACAGGGTCTCCCTGCAGCCTCAGCTGGGCCTGGAAACTGCTATGTAGACCAGGCTGGCCTTGATCTCACAGAGTTCTACCTGCCTCTACCTCCAGATTGCTGGGACTAAAGGCATGTGCCGGCACACCCAGCTGGTACTCTTTTTTTTTTTTTTTTTTGGGTTCTTTTGAGACCGGATCTCCCTGTAGTTCTGGCTGCTTCTTAGAACTCGATATGTAGACCAGACCTGGCCTTGAACTCCCAAAAAACCACCTGCCTCCTGCCGCCCAAGTGCTAGGACTAAAAGGCATGCACCAACCACGCCCAGCTCTTTTTTTTAATAAAGGTTTAGGAAACAGTTTGTAAAAATCTAATCATGAAAAAAAAAACTAAATCATGATTTTTTTATTTTTTTTTAAATTTTTTTTTTTATTAATTTTATTTATTTCCTGTATAGTGTGAAAACGAATGTGTTGTCTGCATTGCAAGTCTGTGCACCCGGTGTCGTGCAATTGCCGCTGAGAGGTCAGCAAGTGCCGTCGGCATTTCCCATGGAGCTGGGAGTTCTCTGGAGTTGAGTTTCAGACCGGCTCTCAGCCGCCATGTGCGGTGTGGGATCGAACCCGGGTCCTCTGCAAGAGCGGGTCCGGCGCGCTCTTAAACCGCTAGGCCATCTCTCCAGCCCTTAATCATGATATTTTACTTATTGCTTTTATTTAGATTTTAAATTTGTTTTATAAAATCTTTTTTGATTGTTTGTAATTTATTTGTTTGTTTTGTTCAAGTAAGTGCCACCCATGCATTCAATGCCTGTGGGAGCCAGAAAGAGGGTATTGGATTTCCTTGGAACTGGATTTAAAGACGGTTTTTAGCTGTTATTTGGGTGCTGAGATTTGAACCCGGCTCTTCTTTTTGAACCCGGGTCTTCTGCCAAGAGCAGCAAGTAACTCTGTTTAAATATTTTTATTATTTATTATTCTTATTTATTCTATTTATTTTATTTATTTATTTATGTGTATGAGATTACTGTCTGCATGTAAGTTTGTTGCCACCCATGTCATTGCAAATGCCATGTGGAGGTTCAGAAGAGGGTCTTAGATTCCACTGGAACTGGGAGTTCTCCTGGAATTGGGAGTTACAGACTGTTCTCAGCTGCCAATGTGCGTGCTGGGATTTGAACCCGGTGTCTCGTTGCAAGAAACAGTCGCGCTCTTATAACTCATAGGCCCATTCTCTCCAAGCCCCAAGAGCAGCAATACTCTTAACCACTGAGCTATCTCTCCAGCTATTTTTATTTTCTTGTTTTTTAAAATTTTATATTATGCATATTTTAAATATTTTATTGTTATTATTTTATGTGTATGAGGCATTTTGCCGTGCATATGTTGTTAAGGTGTTGCCCATTGTCATTCAGTGCCAGCCACAGGCAGAAGGAGGCTGTCATTAGCTTCCTGAAGCTGGAGTAAGGATATGTTGTTAGCTGCCTATGGTAGATGCTGGGAAGTCGAACCCAGGTTCTCTGTAAGGCAGCCAGTGCTCTTAAACTGCTAGACCATCTCTCTAGCCGTTATATTCTTTTTTTCTTTTTTCTTTCTTTTTTTTTTTTTTGAGGTCAGAGTCCTCCCTGTATCCCCAGCTGCTGGCCTGAAACTTACTATGCAGACCAGGCTGGCCTCAATTTAGAGACCCACCTGCCTCTAGCTCCCAAGTGCTGGAATTAAAGGTGTGTTCCACCGTGTCTGGCTTATTTATTTATTTATTTATTTATTTATTTATTTATTTATTTATTTTTGAGATAGGGTCTCCCTGTTTGTAGCTCTGACTGCCCGGGAACTTGCTATGTAGACTAGCTTGTCCTCGAACCTCCAGAGATCCTCTTGCCTCTGCCTCCCAAGTGCTGGGATTATAGGCATGTATCACCATGTTTGGCTGTTCTTTGGAGCTTTAAAGAGTTATTGCCGGACGTCGGTGTGGTCCATGTCTTGAATCCTAGCACTTGGGAGGCAGAGGCAGGCGGATCTTTGTGAGTTCAAGGCCAGCCTGGTCTACAGAGTGAGTCCAGCACAGTTGGGGGCTACAAGGAGACCCTGTTCTCAAAAAGACCAAAAAAAAAAAAAAAAAAAGAGTTATATGGGAAGGTCTTTCGGAATGGTTCATTCACTCAGAGTTACTGGATCAAGAATGATGTACATATTTTAGATTTTGAACCTTCTATTGTACCCTCCAGCAGACCCTCTGCAGGAAGCCTGGCAACAGTCCTTGCCCTTTAGTCTTTTGTTTCTGAAGCAGGTCCAGAGGTTATTCATTCTGCAAAGCCATGCTAACCATTCCCAGGACCTCCTCGTGACTGGCAGGAAATGGGGTAGCTTCTCAGGGAGAGAACAACAACAAGCCTTTATTAAATGCTGTTCACTTTACTAGTAAGAGCTTGGCCTTGCTCTAGGGCAACTCCCTGCAGAAATGCATGTGACTCTGTCTCTTGAGGAAAGATGAACTAGGGTCTGGGGCAGATCAGGGCTACTTGGCCATTGGCTCCAATTCTCTTCACTTAGTAAATATGGATCTATGGATAAATCCCAATAGCACTCACTGCTCCATCAGAGGACTCGAGTTTGGATCCCAGCATCCAAAAACCTGTAACCTCAGCTCCAAAAGATCTGACATTCACTTCTGGTTTTTTGTTTATTTGACACAGAATCTTGCCGTCTGGTCTGGAACTCACAGAGATCCATAGGCCTCTGCCTCCCAAGTGCTGGGATTAAGGACATTGTGTCACTATGCCCAGCATGCCTCACATCTGATCTCCTTATGCACCTAGATACACATGTATACACACACACACACACACACATACATACATACATACATAAAATAATTTTTTTTTGTCTTTTGAGACAGGGTCTCCCTGTAGCTCTAGCTGTCTTGGAACTCACTCTGTAGACCAGGCTGGCCTTGAACTCACAGAGATCCCCCTGCCTCTGCCTCCCAAGTGCCAGGATTAAAGGCATGCACCACCACACCCAGCTTAATAAAATACATTTTTAATTTTTTTAATTTATTTTTTATGTGTCTGAATGTACTGCCTGCATGTAGGTTTGTGCACCTGTGTCGTGCAATGCCTCGGAGGTCAGAAGAGGGTGTCGTATTCCTCTGGAACTGGAGTTAAAGATGGTTTTCAGCCGCCATGTGGGTGCTGGGGATCAAACCCAGGTCCTCTGCAAGAGCAGTGGGTGCTCTTAACAGCTAGGCCATCTCTCCAGCCCAATAAAATATTTTTAAAGAAAAAAAAAGCTAGGGCTGGAGAGATAGCCTAGCGGTTAAGAGCACCGACGCTCTTGCAGAGGACCCGGGTTCAATCCCCAGCACCCACATGGCGGCCAAGAACCGTCTGTAACTCCAATTCCAGGAGAACTCCAGTTCCAGGGGAATCCGAGACCCTCTTCTGACCTCCGCGGCATTGCACGACACGGGTGCACAAGACCTGCATGCAGACAATACATTCATACACATACAAAAATAAATAGTAAAAAAAAATTAAAAAAAAATTTAAAAAAAGCTAAAGAAAAGGAAGCCTTTTGGCTTCAGTATACCTTCTAGCAAATGAGTTTGTTAGGATACTTAAAACATCTAGGGAGCTGGGCACGGTGGCAGGAGCCTTTAATTCCAGCACTTGGGAGGCAGAGGCAGGTAGATCTCTGCAAGTTTAAGGCCTGCCTGGTCTACAAGGTAAGTTCAGACCACCTGGGAGTACAGGGAGACCTTGTCTCAAAAAGACCAAAAAAAAAAAAAAATCATCTAGGGGGCTGGAGAGGTGGCTCAGCAGTTAAGAGCACTGACTGATCTTGCAGAGGACCCAGGTTCGATTCCCAGCACCCACCTGGTGGCTAAGAACCATCTTTAAGCCAGGTGTGGTGGTGCACACCTTTAATCCTAGCACTTGGAAGGCAGAGGCAGGTGGATTTCTGTGAGTTCAAGGCCAGCCTGGTCTACAGAGGGAGTTCCAGGACAGCTGGGGCTATAGGGAGACCCTGTCTCAAAAAAAAAAAAAAAATCTTGGACACATAAAAATTTCAGCACACACTTGGCACACTTCTCTGCAGTGATCCACTGTTGCCAAGGTCCCCTCCTCAAACTAGACTCGCAGCAGCTGCCCTCAGGTTGTCCTCAGACTGCACCTGCCAGGAGATGTACAGATGAAGAAGAGGCACCAGGTGTAGTGGCACAAGCCTGTGATCCCTGTACTTGGGAGACTGAGGAAAGAGGTTGTTTTGTTTTATTATTTATTTATGTATTTATTTATGGGTGTGAGTGTTCTGCTTGTATGTCTGTAAGTGCACCCTTGTCACACAATGCCAGATGAAGTCAGAAGAGGGCATCAGATATCCTGGAATTGGAGTTACAGACAGTTGATAGCCATCATGCTGGTGCTGAGAACCAAACCCAAGTTCTCTGTAAGAGCCGCCACTGCTCTTAACTGCTGAGCCATCTCTCCAGCCCCCCTGAGGCAAGAGTTTGAAACTAGCCTGAGTTACAAAGTAAGACCCAATCTAAAAAAAAAACCAAAAAAAACCCAAAAAACAAAAAACAAAAAAACACCAAACTTAGGTAGAGGCTAGAAAATCAGGAGTTCAAGGGCATCCCAGGCTATATAGCAAATATGAAGCCAGCCTGGGCTACTTGACAACCTGTTTCTAAACAAAACCCAGCAAAGTGTTCAGACTAGGTTGGGAGGCATATGCAAGAATTAGGGGCCAGCCTGGGCTATTGTGTGATATCCTGCTTCAAAGAAGGCAATTAATTACAAAAGGTAATTAATTACAGCTCTATATGAGCAGTGCTTTGGTCCAGGTGCTGTGGAAGTTCTGTCAGGTGTGACAACCCCAGAATGCCTTCTGGACGAAGGGATAATATCTAGGCAGGAATCAAGTCTCAAGTCACTATAGATTAATACAGAGGCAAAGTGGCGCTGAGAGAGACTGGCCATTAGCTCCTATTATTGGAAATGTGCTTCTGAGAATGAGAGGTTTCTATTAGCAGATTTCAGCTCAGCAGTTTCTCAGGACTTGCCTTTGTCTCAGGTACTGTGCTCAGTGCCAGGGGTAAGGGTGAGTGCTGCTGGTAAGAAGGGACCAGCTTATGACGGTCTGGGGAGACACAGAGGAGATGCAAAAGATGGCTCAGCTGGGAGAAGGCACTTGCTGCCTAGCCTAATGATTTCTAGGACTCACTTGGTGAAAGAAGAGACCTAGCTCTCACGAGTTGTTCTCTGACCCCATACTTGTGCCACAGTACCCTGGCCACATACACATATAATAAATAAATGTAATAAAAATAAACTGATTAAAATAAATAAATAAATAAATAAATAAATAAATAAATAAATAAGCTGATTTGGCTGAGTGTGGTGGTGCATGCTTTTAATCCTAGTGCTTAGGAGGTAGAGGTGGAGGTGTGGGGGGGTATGGGGTGTCTGTACAGAGTTCAGGCCAGTTGAGGCTACTGGAGGACACTGTCTCAAAACAAACAAATAGCCGGGCGTGGTGGCGCACGCCTTTAATCCTAGCACTTGGGAGGCAGAGGCAGGCGGATCTTTGTGAGTTCAAGGCCAGCCTGGTCTACAGAGCAAGTTCCAGGACAGCTGGGGCTACAGGGAAACCCTGTCTCGAAAATACCAAAAAGAAAAAACAAAAACAAAAACAAATAAATGAACAAATAAATAAATTGATTTTTTTTTTGGTCTTTTTGAGACAGGGTCTCCCTGTGCCCCCAGCTGTCCTGGAACTCACTATATAGACCAGGCTGGTCTTGAACTTAGAGATCCACCTGCTCTGCTCCCAATTTTTTTTCTTTTTCTTTTCTTTTTTCTTTGCTGCTCTTTTTTTGAGACGGGGTTCCCTTTACGTCGCCCCAGTCTGGCCTGGAACTCTCTATATATGATCTAGGCCTGGCCTGATAATATTGAGAATCAGAGATCCAGCTCTCCTTTGCCTCTGAGTGCTTAGATTAAGGCCTGCGGCCATCCAGCGCCTAGGATTTAGTGTTTTTCCTATTTTATTATTTTTTTATTTTACATGTATGAATCTACTGTCTGCATGTATGTTTTGTGCACCTGTGGTCGTGCAATGCTCACCGGAGTCGTAAGAGGGTGTTGGATTCCCGCCCTTGGAACTGGAGTTAAATGTGACAGTTCATAGGCGCCATGTGGGTGCCGGGAAACAAACCTCTGTCCTCTGCAAGAGCAGTTGGCACTTTAACCGCTAGGCCATCCTCCAGCCCCTTTTTTTTTATATTTTAAAATCTTAATTTTTAATAAAAGTGAGACTCTTGCCTTTTGCTGGCATGTGGCATATGCCTATAATCTAGCACTTAAGGCAGAGGCAGGTGGAATCTTTAATGAGTTTCAAGAACCAACCTGGTCTACATAAGCGAGTTTGAGGACAGCTTTGGAGCTATCAGGGAAGACCCTGGTTCTCAAAAAAGAACTTAAATAAAAAAAAAAAAAAGCAGACCCTGAGAGCTAAAGGTACTGCTTAGTGGTAGAGCATGTATGCATGTATTTAACACATGCAGGGCTGTGGGATCCGACCCCAGCACTGAAAAAAATAAAGAGGAATAGAGGACACTAGAGAGATGGCCGAGTGGTGAAGAGCACTGGCTGCTCATGCAGAGGGCCTGGGTTTGGCTCCCAGCACCCGCATGGTGGCTAACAGAGATAGCTATCTCTCCAGATCTGATACCCTGTTCTGACCTTCAAAGCATTGCATGCACAGGTACACTTATAGACAGACACAACACTCAAGAAAATAAAATAAAAAAATTAAAATACATAGCCAAAGGCCATGATGAACAACATTGCCTTTAATCTCCTATCCAGAGGCAGAGGCAGGTGGATTTCTGTGACTTTAAGGCCAGCCTGGTCTACATAGTGAGTTTCAGGACATCTGGGGCTACAGGAAGACCCTGTCTCAAAAGAACAAAAACAAACAAAATACAGCCTTTTTTTTTTTTTTAAGAAAGAGGAGTATTTGTGAGTTCGAGGCCATCCTGGTCTACAGAGTGAATTCCAGGACAGTTGGGGCTACAGGGAGACCCTGTCTTGAAAAAGACCAAAAAAAAAAAAGAAAAGAAAGAGTACAAAGAAAAGGTTTAGTTTAGACTGGTCATGGTATACACCTGTAATCACAGCACTTAAGAGATCTAAGGATCTTGGGGCTGGAGAGATAGCCTAGTGGTTAAGAGTACCGACTGCTCTTACAGAGGACCCGGGTTCAATCCCCAGCACTCACATGGCGGCCGAGAACCGTCTGAAACTCCAATTCCAGAACTCCAGTTCCAGGGGAATCCGACACCCTCTTCTGACCTCTGCGGCATTGCACGACAAGGGTGCACACACCTGCATGCAGACAGTACATTCATACACATACTGAAATAAATTAAAAAATAAAAAATAAAAAGAGTCTAAGGATCTTGTGTTTGAGGTCACATTGGACTACCTAGTGAAGTCTTATCTAAGAAAAAAGCAGATGCTGTTGAGATCTCCTAAAGGAAGGTGTAAAATGTCCCAGGGTCAGCTATGGCCACTGCCAGCATGGAAGAGGGTTTTATAGAGTAAATGCTTGTAAGCGATGAGGAAGCCAGGTGTGGTGGTTCACACCTGTAATCCCAGCACTCAGGAGGCTGAGGCCAAAGGATTACCTTGAGCTGGGGGCCAGTCTGGGCTGTTTGGTGAGTTCCACGCTGATTATGTGGGAAGGAAAGACACCCAAGTGGGGACACTGAGGTCAGGCACTTGCAAAACCTGGATTCCAGGAAGGGGAATGGGTTGTCTCTTGCGGCTGAGTAGTGTCCACCCGGAAGTGAACAGGTGGGCAGGAGCTAGAGCTTTTGCACCAACAGAGGCCAGGATTGGAAGTTTTTTAAATGGCCTGTTACATAGAGTCCACAGGGACAAGAGCTGTGTTCTAAGAGATAGAGGAGGGCAGGAGCACAGGGCCAGACCCTGCCATCCTCTCAGCAAGGAATCTGTGGTCTGGCCTGGACCAGGAGAAATGGAAGAGGAGGAGACAGGATTTGTCAGTAGACTTGAAATTCAAGACCTGGTATTATTTATTCCCTGGTGGCTCCTGAGTGGAGATGTCTAATATCCCTGGAAAAATAAACACTCCTGACACTAGCCAGCAGCAACCTGATATGCTTGTTGATTGTGACTAGAGAACCCATGTGGAGAGTCAACTGAATTATTCCAGAGAAAAAGAGACCAGTTACTAAGGTGAATTGACTTGCATTCATCTCCTTTAGCTTCCCAGCTGCAGATGTAATGTGAGCAGCTGTTTCACAGCCCAGCCACCCTGACTTCCCCATCATGATGGATTGTACCCTTGAACTGTGAGCCAAAACAAACCCTTCCTTAAAACAAAATTAGGAACTGGATATGGCTCAGCACTTAAGAACAAGTACTGCTCTTACAGAGGACCCAGGTTTGGTTCTCAGCCATATAGTGTCTGACTACCAGCTGTTTTCTGGCCTCCGCAGACACTAGGCGTGCAGGTGATGCACATACATTAATGCAGTCAAAACACCTATACAAGGCCAGGTGTGGTCACTCACGCCTTTAATCCCAGCACTCGAGAGGCAGAGGCAGGTGGATCTCTGTGAGCTCAAGGCCAGTCTGGTCTACATAGTGAGTTCCAGGACAGTTGGAGCTACAGGGAGACCCTGTCTCAAAAAAGACCAAAAAATAAAAAATAGAGCCGGGCGTGGTGGCACACGCCTTTAATCCTAGCACTTAGGAGGCAGAGGCAGGCAGATCTTTGTGAGTTCAAAGCCAGCCTGGTCTACAGAGTGAGTTCCAGGACAGCTGGGTCTACAGGGAGACCCTGTCTCAAAAAGACAAAAAAATAAAATAAAAAATAAAAATAAAATAAATAAGGGACTGAAGACATGGCTTAGTAGTCGAGTGCTCGCTGCTCAGTCATGAGGATCAGAGTTCAGATTCCAGTACCTATGTAATAAGCTGGGTGTTGGGTAAATGCCTGTAACTGCAGTTCTGAGGGACACTGTACTCCATGCCCTCTGCTGGCCTCTGAGGACACACAGAGATGTACATCTCTCCCCATACGCACATGTACCCTGCACAGGTACACATACTTCCCTCTGTAGATACACTCACACAAACACATAGACACAGACACAAAAGGTAAATAAATCTTTAAAATAAATTTAGCAAAATTACTTAATTCTATTGTTTTTCCTTAATGGAAACAATGCAGGAGGTAGACAAACATCTAGTGTTTTTCAAGTTGGGCAATCTTAGCACTTGGGAAATTGAACAGGACAATCAGGAGGTCAAGGTCATCCTCCATATATAATAAGTTCAAGGCCACCCTGAGCTATGTAATCCACTGTGTCAGAAAACAAACAAAAAACCCCAAACAACAGAAAGTTACCAATGATTGTAAAATACAGTCCATTGACAATCTTGACTCCCTTTCTATGGAGACACAGAGGGGAAGGAAAGGCAGACTAGACTAGAAATGAGATGGTAAGGAGAACGAGTGTTGAGCCCAGCTGTAAATGAGGAAGGAGGTGGCAGGAAGGGGGACCGCCCAGCTCGATGAGGAATGGACTGCTTAAAGACCTTAGAATTGGGAAGTTCTAGGTACAAATCTCAGGCAAATCCATGTAACCTTCTTTCTCTTCCATTCTGTCTGTGAAGCAAGGATCAGGCTTGTTACTATATCTGCATCTTAGATCAAGACGCTCTGGTCACTTGATTAGAACCAGACTGAAGACTGCCCTGCCCTTCAGACCACCTGACAGAAGGCTCTTCAGCCAAAGGAGGTATTATGACTATCATCAATATCATTATAGGTTATGTATAGTTATTTCTGTTTGACATTCCAATTGGCTGCTTGTCACAGCTTTTCGGCTGTTCTCCTTGAAACATTTCAGCTGCCTGATCTATGGTGTCTGGCACTCAGAAAGTGGCCCCTTAGTACTTCAGCACTGTTGTTGGTTCAGTGCCATCATCCGCCTTCTTCCCCAAGCTTTGTCACTGCATGGCCCAGCCAGGCCCCAGCAGCACCAGGAGCAGACATAGGGGAGACTCATTCCCCACGCCCACTGTCCGACACCCACTAGCCGACACAGGGTGCCCCTGCATCTTCTCATTGGCTGGTTGGTGGGTGCTGTACACTGAGGCCTCGCCTTCAGTTCCTGCTTCTCTCCCCTGGAAACCACCCTGGGGAGGAGATGAGGAATATGAAATAAAGGAGGTAAGATTCTTTCCTTCTGTAGCACCACACTTCTCCTTTGCTCTTCCTCTTCCTTCCTCTGCGGCTGCTGCTGACTTCTCTCTCCCATCTCTAGTGGGAAGCGGGGCAGCATCTGTGGGAAGCTGGCAGCAGTGCCTCTCCCTTCTGGGTCTCCTGGCTGGCCGGAACACTCTCCAGCATCCCACAAAACACCTCTCCTTGTGTGTCCCACAGGTTCCTCAAACAAATATTCAAAAGTAGTTGGGAGCTGAGCATAGTGGTGGAGCCTGTGGTTGTAGAACTGAAGAGGCTGAGGAAGGAGGATTGTAGGACTGACAGGCAGCCTGAGCCACAGAGTGAGACTCTCATAAAAATCCAGATCAGGGAGTGGAGAAATAACTCAGTGGTTAAGAGCACAGACTGCTCTTGCAGAGGACCTGAGTTTGATTCCCAGCACCCACATGGAAGCTAACAACTGTCCATAATTCCAGTTCAGTGGATCCAGTCCCCTCTTCTAGCCTCCTTGGGCATTGCTGACATGGGTGCACTTACATACATGCAAGCAATACACCCATATCCATACAGGTAAAATAAAATTAAAAAAATATATTAAAAAATGGGCCATGCCTGGTGGCACATGCCTTTAATCCTAGCACTTGGGAGGCAGAGGCAGGTGGATCTGAGTTCAAGGCCAGCCTGGTCTACAGAGCGAATTCCAGGACAGCTGGGGCTACAGGGAGACCCTGTCTCGAAAAAAAAAAAAAAATCCAAACCAGTACCTGGGAGACAGAGATAGGCAGATCTCTGCTATGAGAACAAGGCCAGCCTCATCTACATATTGATCTGCAGGCCAGCTGGGTCTACAGGAAGACTCTATCTCAAAAAAACCAAACCAAACCAA
>VZQC01007706.1:3946560-3966110 GCA_009823505.1 Rhizomys pruinosus | reverse complement strand
TTTTTTTTTTTTGGTCTTTTTGAGACGGTCTCCCTATAGCCCTGGCTGTCCTGGAACTCACTCTGTAGACCAGGCTGGCCTTGAACTCACAGAGATCCGCCTGCTTCTGCCTCCCAAGCGCTAGGATTAAAGGCGTGCGCCACCACGCCCGGCTTCTTTTTAAAATTTTTATGTGTATAAGTTACCTGCATGTATGTAACTGCACCTGTGTATGCAATACCAGTGGAGGCCATGAGAGTGTCAGATCTCCTTGAATGAGAGTTATGGATGGTTATTAGCCATGTGAGTGCTGAGAATTGAATCTAGGTCTGTAAGAGTAGCTGGTACGGTACTCTTAACCACTGGGCCATTTTTCTAGTTCCATCAATGCAGAATTTAAGTGAAACAGCCAGCAAAAGGGATGAGATGGCTCTGACCACGAACAGGAGAGCCCTCAATCACAATGTCCAGGATGGCCCTCACAGTTACCCCAGATAGCCCTCAGAGTGAACAGGGTGGCCTTCGCAGGCCTGGGACTGCCCTTCTAGGACAAGCCACCGTGGCCGGCGTTTTTTTTTTGTGTGTGTGTGTGTGTATGAGTGTACCCGTGTCATGCAATGCGGAGGTCAGAAAAGGGCGTTGGATTCCCCTGGAACTGGAGTTAAAGATGGTTCTTAGCTGCCATGTGGGTGCTGGGAATCGAACCTGAGTCCTCTGCAAGAGCAGTTGGCGCTCTTAACCACTGAGCCATCTCTCCAGCCCCTCTTCTCCCTTTCTGACTGAGCCGTGCCAACATCTCAGGGCTCTGTATCTCTCTCTCTTGCCCTCATTTCATTTTGTTTTGTTTTTCTTTGCTTTGTGTTTTTGAAACAGGACGTCATATATTCCAGGCTGGCCTCAAACTTGCTATATGGATAAGGATGACCCTGAACTCCTGATCCTCCTGCCTCTGCATCCTGTGTACTGGGATTACAGGCCTGTGACACCACACTTACACGCAACAGCACATTTGTTGGTTTAAATCTGATAATTTAGCAAACATGCTAGTTAGTTTTTATGTCAACTTGACACAACCAAAGTCACATGGGAAGAGAAAGCCTCAATTGAAGAACACTGCCTTGAGGGTGACGAAGCCGGACCCATCAGCAGATCGGATGTGCAGTTCTGTGATCTCAAATCCCGTGGCCAGCAGATGGCCCAAGGGCACGGCACCCATGAAATGAAGCTGTGCAGCCTCAGCATCCTTTACAAAACTTTACAAACCGAGCCAAAGGCAGTTCCGCTCAAAGCCACCTACGATGCGTCTGCCTTCGGCTTCTCCCAGAAGCCGGGTGTTCAGGATCTCATGATCTTCACAAGTCAACTGTTGCGAATGGCAGCAGAGCTTGTGAAAGAACAAGAGTATTTCGTCATGTCTATGCCTGGAGTGACAGTCCCTAGGGTGTGGTCACTGTTGACAGCAGTCCCCATCTCCAGTGGCCTTTACCTTCTTTGCTGGAGAAGGTACTGCTCCAAGCATGTCAACAGGACAGACTGGCCTACTGCTACAATGCAGTATACGGCCTTGGATGGTCACCTTAGGAGATACCAGAACCACTGAGAAGCTGGACCGGAGGAGAAAAGTACAAGTTGAACTGAAGGAGTCCAAAGACAGTCTGCATAAGACCAGGGAGTCTGTTAGAATGAGGTGAGACTGGTGAGGTGTTTGATGACTTAGTGTCCAAATATGAAGTACTGGCATGGCAGCCCAGAGCCAGGCATGGTACCACACATCTTTAATCTCAGCACTCCAGGACACTCCTATAGCCAAGACTACACTGTGAGATCTTGTCTCAAAGCAAAGACAAAAACAAAAACAAAACCCAAAAACCACTACCCGGAAACAAAACTCATGCTACGTAATATGCAATCATGCAACTCAGCCTACACAGGCAGGCCCTGGATTTATTCACACATCATATCAGAATTACAGCCCTGGAGAAGAAGACACTCCTGCAAGAGGCCCTGGAGGCAGGTAGACTGGCCATTTTTATCTTGAAGTTCCTAAGACAAACTGAGGGATGGCTTAAGGGTGAGGAGCATTCAAGTTCATATGTGTGGTTGTGACTTTTGGAAAGAATTTGAAGCCCTCAAAGACGTATTGTTGGGGAAATGAAACCATAAACTCCAAGTGGCTTTTTCTTTTTCTTTTCTTTCTTTTTTTTTTTTTGGTGTTTTTGAGACAGGGTCTCCCAAAGTCTCAGCTGGCCTGGAGCTCTCTATGAAGACCAGGCTGGCTTTGAACTCACAGAGATCCACCTGCCTCTGCTTCCTGAGTGCTGGGATTAAAGGCGTGCACCACCTTGCCTGACCCTCCAAGTGGCTTCTTTTTTTTTTGAGACAGGGTATCACTGTGTAGCTGTGAACTCGCTATATAGAACAGGTTGGCCTTGAACTCACAGAGATATGCCTGCCTCTGCCTCCTAAGAACTGGGATTAGAGTCATGCACCACCATGCCTGGCAGCAGGGCATATTATTTAAGCAAACAAACCCTACTGGTAGATGAAACATAACTAATTTTTGCTTATACAGAAGTGGGCTCAGCTTGGACTTGCTCTCACCAGGGTCACCTGTGACATGGGTGACTGAGCTTCTCACATTTTACCTTTTCCAGGTTGGAGCTCTGTGAGGGAGGCATGAGGCTCTCCTATCCCTTGTCTGTATCTCCAGGGTCCAGCTCTGGGCCAGGAACTTGGCAAGGCCTTCATCCATTTTTGGAGAATACTGAATCAGGCACCAAGCTCTAGATGTTCTTCCTAGCACGCTATGAGGTCCCACATGTCATGGAACTAGAAAGAAGAACTAGGGTGCCTGGTGACTCAGATGGGCAGAGGCGGCTGTCTTTCGACACACCTCAAGTCTAACCTCTCTCTCTTTTTTTTTTTGGTCTTTTTGAGACAGGGTCTCCCTTTAGTCCCAGCTGGCCTGGACCTCACTCTGTAGACCAGGCTGGCCTTGAACTCACAGAGATCCACCTGCCTCTGCCTCCTGAGTGCTAGGATTACAGGCGTGGGCCACCACTCCCTGCTAACCTCTCTCTTTTTTTTTTTGGTCTTTTCGAGACAGGGTCTCCCTGTAGCCCCAGCTGTCCTGGAACTCACTCTGTAGACCAGGCTGGCCTTGAACTCACAAAGATCCACCTGCCTCTGCCTCCTGAGTGCTAGGATTAAAGGCATGCGCCACCACGCCCAGCTCTAACCTCTCATTTTTACAGCTCACATTGTAATTAATAACAGCCAACTGGCACTGAGGAGATAGCTGCTTGGCAGAGCGCTTGCCTAACATGCACAAAACCCTAGATTTGATCCGTAGCTACCTAAGCCCAGACTTGGTAGGGTATGCTTGTGATCCCAGCACTAGGAAAACCAGGAAAGTAGAGGCAGGAGGATCAGGAGTTCAGGTCATCATCAGCTATATAGTAAGTTTGAAGCCAGTCTGGGATACATGAGACCCTGTCTCAACGATGATGATGATGATGATGATGATGACGATGACGACGACAGTGACAATGCCAATGATACTATAACAGCCAGGCACAGAGGCACACTCTTGTAATCTCAGAACTTGGGAGGTAAAGGCAGGAAGATCAAGGAATCAAACTCGGCTACATAGTGAGTTTGAGGCAAGCCAGGGCTGCATTCAATCCTGTCTCAGAAAAATAAAACAAAAACAAAATAAAATAACAAAAACTTCAAGGAGGTGCTGGAGAGATGTTTCAGCAGGTAAGAGGCTGCTCTTGCAGAGGATGTGGGTTCCTAGCACCCACATGGTGGCTCACAACTGTCTGTAACTCTAGTTCCAGGGGATCTGACACCCTCTTCTGGCCTCATCAGCATCAGACACACATGTGACACACACACACACACACACACACACACACACACATACAGGCAAAAATTCATGCACATAAAAATAATAAATCTTTAAAAGTGGAGTGTGGGGCTGGAGAGATAGCCTAGCAGTTAAGAGCACCGACGCTCTTGCAGAGGACCCAGGTTCGATCCCCAACACCCACATGGCGGCTAAGAACCGTCTGTAACTCCAATTCCAGGAGAATTCCAGTTCCAGGGGAATCCGAGACCCTCTTTTGACCTCCGCGGCATTGCATGACACGGGTGCACAGACTTGCATGCAGACAGTACATTCATACACATACGAAAATAAATAAAAATAAAATAAAAAATTAAAAAAATAAAATAAAATAAAAGTGGAGTGTGGTGGCAGATACCTTTAATCCCAGTACTGAAGAGGCAGAAGCAGATGGATCTCTGTGAAATTGAGGCCAGCCTGGTCTACATTATGAGTTCCAGGCCAACTTTTGTGACACTATCACAAAAAGACCAACTTCCCCTCCCCCCCCTAACAATAACAATGAACACCTGGAGGGGTGTTTGAATATCATCTGGTCACGGCTCTGTGCTCTGGGTATGTTCCAGCACTAACTTACTCAAGCTATAGCAGTTTAGCAATGTCGTAATGTCCCTATCAGTAGATGGAGAAATGGACACTTTACAGAGATTGGAATTTGTCACAAACTACAGAGAATTATTTGAACCCAGGCAGTAGGCTCTGAGCCCACACTAAAACACTGTGGAACGTCTACTGGCTGAGGGGCTTCTCTCCTTTTCCAGAGGCTTCTGTGGCTCCTTGCTAACTCCCAGATCTCTTGCTCTGTCCCAACAAGTTTCCTCTTTGGGTTTGGCTTGGTTTAATTTCTACCTCTTTGGGTTTCATCTAAAATGAGATTCTCCAAAATCCCCCTTCCTTGATCTGAAATTCTTGGGCTCAGGAATCTTTCGTGGCTTTTGGGGTAGCTGGGATGACAGCCTAACTTCCAGGGCTCTAAGCAAGTCTTTTTATCTTCTTAAAGTCTAATAAGCCTTTCTTCCTTTCTTTGAGCCTCTTATCTGACTGCCATACATCTTTATAAGCTAACTCAAGGAACGTCCTTCTTCAAGACCCCTTTGCTACTTTAGTCCAAGCTGGCCTTGGACTTACTCTATAGCCAAGGCAGGCTATCCTCCTGCCTCAGCCTTCCAAATAACTGGTATTACAAGCTTGCTCACAAGACCTGGTTGCTTTCCTAGATTTCTCTAGCTTCTGAAGTTCCCTCCCATCCTGCCCTGAACTCTAGGCAATTTTGAACTCTCTCTCCCTCTCTCTCTCTGCTTGAGACAGGATTTCTTTTTTTTTTGTCTTTTGAGACAGGGTCTCCCCGTAGTCCCAGCTGTCCTGGAACTTGCTCTGTAGACCAGGCTGGCCTTGAACTCACAAAGATCCACCTGCCTCTGCCTCCCAAGTGCTAGGATTAAAGTCGTGTGCCACCATGCCCAGCTACTTGCTGCCACTCTTTAAGCCTCAGTTTGTCTCTCTGTAAAATGGGACACTTATAACTACACTGAGGGTTGCTGTTAGAATTAAGTTAAATGTCATGTGTGTTGTCCCTGGATTTTTTTTTTTCCTCTAAGGTTTACCCCAAGTGAGTGAACTCACTTCCTGAGATGTTTCAACTTTATTATCTCCAGTAGAGGAACTTGCTTTGGAAGGTTGTAAAATGCTTTATTCAAAAGGTTTTTGGTTTCTTGGAAAAGAGTCTTTTTTTTTTTAATTTTATTTATTTCTGTATGTGTATGAATGTACTGTCCTGAATTCATGTTTGTGCACCCGTGTCGTGCATGCCAAGGAGGTCATCCGAAGAGGGTCTTCAGATTTTCCCCGGAACTGAGAGGTTCTCCTGGAATTGTCGCGGTTTGGGTACGGGGCTCGGCCGATCACTGTGGGTGCTGGGGATCCGAACCCGGGTCCTCTGCAAAGATGAGGTTCGGCGCTCTTAACTGCTTGGGCCATCTCTCAGCCTGGAAAATGGAGAGTCTTACTATGTAGCCCAAGGCTTGGCCTCAAATTCCGTATCTCTAGTTTATCCTCCCAAGTGCTCAGATATGGGTGATGACATCACTCCTAGTTTTTTTTTTTTTTTTTTTTTTAGTCTTTCGAGACAGGGTACCCCTGTAGTTCAGCTGTCCTAGAACGTCACTCTGTAGCCCAGGCTGGCTTGGACTCAACAGTCTATGCCTGCCTCTGCCATCCCGAGTGCTGAGGAGTAAAGGCGTGCGCCACCATGCCCGGCTACACTAGTCTTTAATAAATATTTATTATTATTAGTTAAGACAGGCACTGGCACTATACGCCAGGCTGACTTCAAACTCACAACAATCTTCCTGTTTTAGTCTCCCAAGTAGTAGAATTGCAGGCGTGAGCCACTGTGCCTGGCTTTACAAATATTTGTTGAGTACTTAATATGTGCTGGATCCAACTCTCCTGATTAGGGATACAGTAAAGAGTCAAAAGCTCCTGGCCTCGGGGGCTGGAAGATGGCCCCCCTATCGGTTTTTATTAATTAATTTAAAAGTGCCGATGCTCTACGAGGAGACCCGGGTTTCGATCCCTCCAGCACCCATTATGGCGGCTGAGAATCCTCTGAAAACTCCATTCCAGGGAATCGTCTGACCCCCTTAAAACCCTCGTCTGACCTCCGCGGGCATTGCACACACACGGGTGCCACAAACTTGCTTGCAAAACAGGACATTCATACACATAACAGAAATAAATAAAATTAAAAAAAAGTTCCTGGCCTCAGGGAAATTGTATTCCTCTAGGGGAAGAAAGCAAAGCACAGAACAGAACAGGACAAACAGAATACAGTGTAGAAAAAGTATAGAGAGGAAAAAGAAAGGCACGGGGAGGGCGGGGTCCCACATCTCAAGATGCAATCCCACCAGGTGAGGTGGTGTCCACTTTTAGTCCATGCTACTTAGTAGTCTTAGGGAGGAGGACTATCTCAGCCCCCAAATTCAGGCCTAGCCTGAGTGAGATATGTGAGGCCGTTTTCAATCAAAGAAAATAGAACCAAGAGCCTGGGGGTGAGGGTGGCTCAGTTGGTAAAGTTCTTGGTGTACAAGCAAAAGGACCTGAGTTTTAAAATCCCAGCACCTGAATAGAACATCTGGGTGATTTAAGTGTGTGAGACATACTGTGTCTGGCGGGGGACTCTTGGCCAGCTAGTCTATCAGAATTAGTGACTTCAAGGTTCAGTGAAAGACTCTGCCTAGCCAGGGGTGGTGGCACATGCCTTTAATCCCAGCACTCGCCGGGCGTGGTGGCGCAAACGCCTTTTAAATTTTTTTTTAATTTTTTTTTTTTATTTTTGTATGTGATGAAATGTACTGTCTGCATGTAGGTTTTGCACCCGTGTCCTCTGCAATGCAGTGGAGGTCAGAAAAGAGGGTGTCGGATTCCCTGGAACTGGAGGTTAAGACGGGTTTCTCAGCCTGCCATGTGGGTGCTGGGGATTGAACCCTGGGTTCCTCTGTCAGAATGGTGGGTGCTCTTACTACCACTAGGCCATCTCTCCAGCCCTGGCGCACGCCTTAACTCCTAGCACTTGGGAGGCAGCATCAGTTGGATCTCTGTGAGTTTCAGGGCCAGGCCTGGTCTACAGAGATGAGCCAGGACAGCTGGGACTGTTTTTTTTACTAGAGAGAAATCCTGTCTCGAAAAGACCATTAAAAAAAAAAAAAACAAAATCCCAGCACTCAAGAAGCAGAGGCAGGTGGATCTCTGTGAGTTCAAGCCCAGCCCTGGTTACTATATCGATTTCTAGGCCAGCTGGACTAAAGGGGAGAGACCCGTCTCAAAAAAATACCCAAAAAAAAAAAAAACAGTGAGTTGAGTGTGGCATGGGTCTGTGATCTCACCATTTTGTAAACTGAGGCAGGTGATTCTCTGTGTAGTTCAATGTCTAGTCCTGTTGAAAAACAACAATAATTATGTAATGAAAGGTTGAAGAATAATTAACGGAGGCAGATAGCACATTTAACCTCCTGCACCTTCCTCTGCTCTGTTCCATAACACACATGCTACACCCACAAACATTTACACAACATACCCCCAAAAATAAAGAGGGTCATCCAAGGATGGCATCCCTGACAAGCTGGCATTTAGGTGGTGTCTGAGGGAGGGGAGGGGTTTGCATGCCAGGTGGAAGGTCCATAAATGTAGAAGCTTTGGGTTTAAGTGGTGTTTTTTTTTTTTTAAATTTAATTTTATATTTCTGTTATGCTGTTGAAGTACTGTCTTGACATGCAGGTTGTGCACCTGGTTTTGTGTCTGAATGCCACGGGAGGTCACGAAGAGGTCTCGGATTCCCCCTGGAATGGGAGTTCTCCTGGAATTGGAGTTTCAGATGGTTCTCGGCCGCCATGTGGGTGCTGGGGATCGAACCCGGGTTCTCTGCAAGAGCGGTCGGCGCTCTTAACCACTAGGCCATCTCTCCAGCCCAAGTGGGTTTTAATTTAGAGGGAAACAACCACATTGTCCAGCATATGATAAGTCATGAAGCTTAAATACTAATAAGCCTTATCAGTCAGTATCAGCTTCCAGGTGTAGTACCATGATAGTCGGGTTGAAGGGTGATACATGAGTCCTCTCTGCCATGCCCTGATAACCACTGAGCCTGGCTAACTGGAGGGCAGTGAGGACAGGAATGGCTGGACCAGATCCCAGCATTCTCGACCCACCCATCCCCTCTCAGATTCCTGCCCCACCCTGCATCTTGCTGGGCAGAAAGCATGATGATGTTGAAGGAATGGGCAAGGCTCTTGGGCCACCTTGAACTTGGAGAGGCCTAAGAACAAACAGCAGCAATAATAACAGCAGCTGATGCTATGGAAGCCTAGCTGCCTGATATCCGGTGTTTCTCAAAATCACCTTATGGGATACCTTTGGATCCTTTGTGTGAAGTCAGGACACTCGTGTACACACACACACACACACACACACTCTCACTCTCTGTGAGGGGCTCTGTACACACACACACACACACACACACACACACATACACACACACCCTCACTCTCTGTGAGGGGCTCTACTCCTAACTGGGGCTCCCTTCCAGGGAGTGCTCTCTGACAGACTCCCCAGTCAGCCCTGGGGCTCTGAAAGAATAATCTTGCAGCTCCTGTTTGCCAGCTCTGCCTTTGACACAGGCCCAGGCAGGTCCTGACCTCCTCCTCGGTGACTAGGGATGTTGCAGTGAAAGAATCAGGTTTTGCCAGCTCTAGAGTGGAGCTTAGTCAGGACTTTTCCCAGGGTCTCTGGGGCTGGGCCTGGTCCATAACTCAGCCTCTAGGCCAGGTGTGGAGGAGGATGCTGAGGACTGGGCACCCTGGGCTCCACTCCCCGCCCCTCTAACCTCACCTTCTACCACCCTGGCTCTTCTTCAGCCTCAACCACACTGGCCTCCTGGTGGAATCCCACCTGCTATTCCTCCATCAGAGCCTTTGTGGTTTCAGCCCCCTCCTACTGCGCATGACACTGTGTGCTCACTCCGAGTCTTTGTTTACACCTGGCCTGCTCAACAAGGCCTTCCCTGGCTACTAGAACTGAGACTTCATACCAGTCTATCCAACTCTGTCTTCTCTGTAGGTCTGCCTTTTACTGCATGGTATATTTTACAGATATATCTTGTCAATAGTCTGTCTCTCATTGAAGACACCCTCTGTGTTGGGCAGGAGGGGTTTCTGCCTTGTGTTTTGTTTTCAATTTTTTATATTTATTTATTTGTATAGTCTGTGTGTGTGTGTGACGCACTTGCTACAGCATGTATATGGAAGCCAGAGGGCAAGTTTTGGGAATCACTATGAGGGTCCCAGTGAACAAACTCATGTTGTCACACTTAGTGGCAGGCATCCCTACCCACTGGACCATCTCACCCACCCCACCCTGTGTTTTAGAGGGCTTCTGCACCCCGCACCTCCTGGGCCAAGCTGTAACTACTACAACCTGTGTCTCTCTCCTACCTTCGATGTCACTCTCTGCTGAAAATGACCTTAGTGTATCTTTGCTGGGTCTGTCCTACGGGGACAGCCAGCAGAGCCACATGTGCACTTCTGGGCTCATGGGGTGATCAAACAAGCTGTTCTGAATGATCAGTAGACAGAAGTTGGGCCGGAATAAGATGGAGCTAGCGGTGGGTCGAGGGACTGGCCTGGCTTCTGAACTAGGAGCTGACTCCTCTTACCCAGCCATTCCTTTCCAAGATGTTCTGGAAGGATGTGAACCTGGCCTTCAGACCACCATAAAGATATGTTGGTTCAGGGGCTGGAGAGATGGCCTAGTGGTTGAGTGCCGATTGCTCTTGCAGAGGACCCGGGTTCAATTCCCAGCACCCACATGGCGGCAGAGAACTGTCTTTGACTCCAGTTCCAGGGGAATCCGAGAACCTCTTCTGACCTCCATGGCATTGCACGACATGGGTTCACAAACCTACATGCAGACAGTACATTCATACACATACAAGAATAAAAAAATTAAAAAAAAAGATATGTTGGTCCAAATAGAAAAATAAAATAGCCCTCAAGTCACAACTGTGACACATAAGATGTGTAAAAGCTCTGCACATTTTGTTTTTCTGAGACATGTTCTCATGAAGCCTAGGCTGGCCCCAAACTTTCTATGGAGTTATGTATCCAAGCCTAGCCTTGAACTCCTGATTCTCTTACTTGTACTTCCCAAGTACTGGGATTACAGCATGTGCCACCACACCCAGCCATCCTACACATATTTTTGCCCAGAGCTTCCCACATGTTAGAACTGGAATTTTGAACTGTTTACTGCATTTCTCTGTCTCCAGCGGTGACAATAGTGGCTGGCACCGAATCAGTAAATAGCTGTTACATGAATGAATATAAAATTTCTGGGTTAATGCCTCATATAGTAAAAGGGACCCCAGGAGGCTAGAAGGGTGGATGCAGGGTATAGAGTCCCAGCATCAGGTGAGCTAGTCTTGCCTTGGTACAGGGCCAGAGTAACATTGGAAGAGGATTTTTGTCCTGAACATATGCCCTTTGGCCCCATCTGTAATCTCTGTCCAGCAGGTTTTTTGTGTAAGCCTGTGCATATTAGGCAAGTGTTCTACTTCTGAAGCATATCCCAGCCTTTGATGGGATATTCTTATTTTTTCTTTCTTTTCCTCTTCTTTTTTTTCATTAAAAAAATTATTTATTTATTTATTTATTTTTTGTCTTTTCGAGACAGGGTCTCCCTGTAGCCCCAGCTGTCCTGGAACTCAGCTCTGTAGATCAGGCTGGCCTTGAACTCACAAAGATCCACCTGCCTCTGCCTCCTGAGTGCTAGGATTAAAGGTGTGTGCCACCATGCCTGGCTTTTTAAAAAAAATTTTTAAATTTATTATTTTATGTGTATGAGTGTACTGTCTGCATGCAGTTTTGTACACCCGTGTCGTCCAATGCTGCGGAGGTCAGAAGAGGGTGTTGGATTCCCTTTGGAACTGGAGTTAAAGATGGTCTTAGCCCATGTGGGTGGGTGCTGGGATGGAACCCAGTTCCTCTGCAAGAGCAGTTGTAACTCTTTTAACTCTGGGGGGGGGGGGGCGGGGGGCCAATCTCTAACCAAAATTAACCCCGCATTCTCACTTTTCCTCTATTCTGTTCCCTCCACCTCCTTTCCCTTAACTTCCTTTCTTTTTTTCTCCATTTTTTATTAATGTTTTGTTGTGTGCATGGTGGAGATATAGGCCAGAGGTTACCGCTGGAATGTTGTTCCTCAGGACTCACTCTTTTCTTTTCCTTCCCTCCCCAAGTTGCTTTTTTTTTTTTTCAACTTTTTTTTGGGATTTTATTTATTTATTTATTTGTTTGTTTGTTTATTTATTTATTTAATTTGTCTGTATATGTATGTGTACGTGTGTGTTAGTGAATATACCAGGAGGTGTACATGGAGGTCAGAAGACAACATTCAAGAGTCAGTCCTCTTCTTCTACCATGTGGGGTCCGGGGATGGACTGTTCCACAGGCTTGGTAGCAAGTGCCTTTACCTACTGAGTCTTGCATAGGCGTGTTCCCTTTACTTTTTTTTTTTTTTGTCTTTTTTGAGAGCAGGGTCTCCCGCTTTTTATTTAGTTAGTGCTCCAGCATGGTCCTGGAGCCTCATCATTTTGTAGACCAGTAGCCTTTGGATGCCAACCCCTGGGGGAGACCTCTGCGCTCCTGAGTGCTAGGAATTAAAGGGCGTGCCCCACCATGGCCTACCGGTAGCTTAATTGCCATGCTCCATTTCGTCGACAAAGAACACAGCCAGTTTTTTTTTTTTTTTGAGAGCACCAGAATCACTTTTTGGAACTATGGGGATCATTGGGATATAGGCTAGGCTAGCTGGCCAGTGAGCCCCAGGGTCTGCCTGGCTCCCTAGAACTGAGTTTACAAGCATGTGCTACTTACTATACCCAGCTTTTGACATGGGGACTGGGGAATCAAACTCATATCCTTATGCTTGGGTAGAAAGTACTATACTGGCTTATCTATCTCCCCAACTTCAGGTTTTATCCCCCCCCATGTGTATGTGTGTAGGCACCCCCAGAGGTGTAGTTACAGGTGTTTGAGATGTGGGTGCTGGGATCCCAAACTTTGTTCCTTTGTTAGAGCAGTAAGTGCTCAGCTGCTGAATAATCTTTCCAAACCCAGGTTTTATTTTATTTTATGTTTGTTAAAGATTGCTTAGCCAGGTGTGTGGCACAAGCCTTTAATTCCAACACTGGGAAGGCAGAGACGTGGATCTTTGAGTTCCAGGCCAGCCAGGACTACATAGTGAGATTCTGTCTCAAAAGGAGAAAGATTTGTTTGTTTTTATTTTATGTGTATGAGGGGTTTGCCGTTTCTTTCTATATAAGAAGTGTATGTGTATGCCTGTAGCCTGAGATAAAAATTTAAATAGAGAAGGGGCAGCAGAAGAGGGTGTACATACTCTCCTAGGAGCTGGATGTTACCATGGTTTAGTGATGCTGACCATGGTGGGGATCTGGGAACCAAACCTGGGTCCTCTGGAAGAATAGTTTAACTGCTGAACCATCTTTCTAGCCTTCCTTCCCCATGCCCAGCTTCATTCTTAATGATGAAAAGAGGGCTGGGTAAGCACCTCAGGTGGTAGAATGCTGCCCAGCATGCTTGAAGCCCTGGGTTCAATTTCTAGCGCAGCATAAACTGGGCATGGTGGCACATGCCTGTTACTATGCCTGTCATCCAGGTGTTTGGAAGGTGGAAGTGGGAGAATCAGGGGTTCAAGGCTACATTTGAGTTCAACCGATCAATGGAGCCAGTGAAGATTGTTGTCTTTTTTTTTTTTTTTTTTTGGTCTATTTCAAGACAGGGTTCCCACTGTAACCCAGCTGGTGTGGAACTCCGCTTATGTAAGAAACCAGGCTTGGCCTTGAAGGCTTAGAGATCCCTCAACCTGCCTCTGCTTGTCCCGATGCTAGGTATTATAAGTGTGGTGCCACCACTCCCCGGTCTTGAGACAATTGTCCCTTTTGTAAGTATTATTATTTTATTATTATTATTACCTATTTTTAAAAAAAAAAAAAAAAAAAATTTCCCCTGTAGCCCCAGCTATACCTGAACTTGCTATGTAGACAACCAGACTGGCCTTCCATAGAGAACCCACAGAAGATGTTAATACACATCCTGACCTCTGCCTCCACAAGGTGGCATAGGAATTAAAGGTGTGATAGTGGCGCTGTCGGTCACAGCATGCCTGGCTAAAATTAAAAAAATTATAATTTATTATTTTTAAGTTTTTATTGTGTAATGGGAATGTATTGGCGTGCCTGTAGTGTAGGTACACTTGGTGGTTTAAAAACTGCAGTGCCTGAGGAGGTCAAAAGAGGGAGGTTCAGATCTTCCTGGAAATTGGGAAATAAAGGGATGGTTCTTAGCCACCATATGGTGCTGGGGATCTGAAGCCAGGTCCTCTGCAAGAGGCACAAAGAAGCAAGGTCAGCGCTCGTTACCAATAACTGAGCCATCTTCCAGCCCCAAATTATATATATATTATATATATATATAATATATTTAATATATAGTATATATAGTACGGACTTTGTCTTTGTGAGACACATCGGGTCCCTCCTTTTAGTCCCAACTTGCCTGGAACTCACTATGTAGAACACCAGGCCTGGCTTAGAACTTCACGTTAGTGAACTGCCGGCTAATAGATCAAAACATCTGCCTCTGATGGAAATTCTAAAAAAAAAAAAAAAAAAAAAAAAAAAAAAAAAATGGGGCCTTGGAGAGAATGGCTTCAGTGGTTAGGAGTAACTGCTTGTTCTAGCAAGAAAAGCTCAAGTTACAACAGCCGGCGTCGGTGGCGCATCACCTTGTAAGTCTATCATCCTAGCACTTGGGAAGTAAACGATGGCAGGTGGAATCTTTGTGAGGTTCCAACAGGCCATCCATCTGGTCTACAGAGGTAGAGATCCAGGCAGCCTGGGGCTTACATGGGAGACCGCTTTCTCCCGAAAAGAGCAAAAAAAAAAAAAAAAAAAAAAGAAAAGAAAAGAAAAAGAAAATTCAGGTTTAAATCCCAGCCCCCACACAGTAGCTAACAACTGCCAACAACTGTCTATAACTCCAGTTCCAGGGGATCAACATCCTCTTCTGTCCTCCTCGGGCACTTCATGACAGGGGTGCACTTACACACACGCAGGCATAACACTCATACACATAAAATAAAAAGAAAAGAGGGCTGGAGAGATAGCCTAGCGGTTAAGAGCGCCGACCGCTCTTACAGAGGACCCGGGTTCGATCCCCAGCACCCACATGGCGGCCGAGAACCGTCCGAAACTCCAATTCCAGGAGAACTCCAGTTCCAGGGGAATCTGAGACCCTCTTCTGACCTCTGCGGCATTGCACGACACGGGTGCACAGACTTGCATGCAGACAGTACATTCATACACATACAGAAATAAATAAAATTTAAAAAAAAATAAAAAAAGAAAAAATATTTTAAATTTTATCTTTTATTTTCATTTTTTAATGTTTATGAGTATATTGCCAACATGTCCGTAAGGGCGTGTCACGCAATGCCCATGGAAGTCAGACGAGGATGTCAGATTCCCTTGAAACTGGAGTTACAGATGATCGTTAGGTGCCATGTGGGTGCTGGGAATAGAACCTGGGACCTCTGCAAGAGTAGCCAGTGATTTTATCTACTGAGCCATCTCTCCAGCCCCATTTACAAAAAATGATAGCCAGATGTACTGTGCATGACTTGGGAGTCAGAGGCAGGTGGATCTCTGTGAGTTCAAGGCCAGCTTGGTGTACATAGTGAGTTCTAGGCCTCAGGACTACATAGTAAGATCTTGTCTCAAAAAAAAAAAAAACAGTAAATAAATAGATTAAAAATAGCATAACATAAAAATAAAAAGCCAATACTCAGGAATCAAGGAGAACTAGACCCTAAAACAGTCTCTAGTGCTTTCTGTCTGGCTGTGCACTAGTCATCGTGTCCTTGCTCTCTCCTTCTACATCCATCCTCTCCCTATGAATTGTTATGTAGCTCTGGCCTGTCTGGAAGTCTCAGTTTCCCTCTCAAGTACAGATTACAGGCACGCACCATGGTGTGTCACCATACCTAACCCTTGTCTGAACTCTCAATTTCCTTTTAAAAAGAGAACCATAAAAACCTCTCTCGGCATGGCTGAAAGGTGTGAGGCAATGTATGTAACTGACTCCATGTGCAGGTTAAAGCGAGTCACAGCCCAATAACTATGCACTGCTGCTGGACAGCTGCTGCCCATCGCCATCTGAGAATGGTACATCATCATGGGGCTTTTGCGTTCATTCATTTGGCAAGTATATACTGAACATGTGTTCTGTGCCAGGCACTGTTCTAGATCTGTCTTCATAAACAGACTTCCTTACAAGGTATATACCACAGCCATCCAGTGGGCCCTCCCTTCTTGTAGAGCCTGCCCTGCCTGGCCAGTTTGGAAGGTGCCAGCTATGGCTGTGTTTTAGGAGAATGGTGCCCCCTGCAGGGAGGGAAGGGAAGAGCCTTTGGGATAACCACAGCCACGTCAGTGGTCACACTGACAAGTTCCGAGCATTGTAGGAGTTTTCGGGAATTCTTTCACTGCAGTTCAGATTCCATCATGGGTATGCGCATGTAGATAAATGAACAGTAGCTGGTCCCATCTCTCACTCAGCCTCCCACATTAGTAGTGATAGCAATCACCCGTATGCAGCCCTCAAATGCCAGACATTCTCCTGAGCACTTACCAGATGAGTGGGTCTCACCATGGAAGTTCAAGGTCAAAATCAGGGTTCTGAAACTTGCCTCCTTGGTAGAACAGTTTGATGGGAGGTGGAAGGAAGACTTTGCCTTCAGTTTGTGGGGAGATGGCCCATGGAGGTCCCCAGTAAGCCAAACTCGACACATGGGGTGGGCTTCTGGAGGAGCTTGCCAGAGGGACTGCCCTCATTCTGTCATGGTAGCCTGTCATTTAGCTGACCTCATAGCCCCCGCCAGGCTGGCCATTTGGACACAGTCCCTTTGCTTGGGTCTTTATAATCTTCCTCAGGCCTCACAAGAACTGGGCAAAGGGGAATTACCTGCATCCTTTAGGAGAAAAAAAAAAAGATTGTTTAGGTCAGCAGTAAGGAAAAAGGTCTTATATGCCCACAAGGCCTGGCTGCCCCCTGCCCCTGCTGCAGGGGCAGACACTGAGTGAGCCCTCTGGAATTTTTTTCCCTTTTTTTTTTTTAAATCTTTTCGAGGCAGGGTCTCCTTGTAGCCCCAGCTGTCCTAGAACTCACTCTTGTACACCAGGCTGGCCTTGAACTCACAAAGATCTGCCTGCCTCTGCCTCCCAAGTGCTAGGATCAAAGGTGTGCACCACCACACCTGGCTTTTTTTTGGTCTTTTCAAGGTAGGGTCTCCCTTTAGTCCCAGCTGGCCTGGAGCTGGCTATGTAGACCAGGCTGGGCTTGAACTCACAGAGCAGAGATCTGCCTGCCTCTCCCTCTTGAGTGCTGGGATTAAACGCATGCGCATCCACACCTGGCGAGTTTTTTCCCTTGTATAAAATGACAGGGGTGGATTGGGGCCATTTCCAATGTGCTTGGAGTTTGGGGGTGGGGAGGGAGAGGGGCTTGTAAGGAGACAGAACGGAAGAGGCTGAGGTTACTGGGACTCTAAGATCCTTCTCACAGGACAGCTCCAGGGTTTTTGTTTTGCTGTTTATTTGGTTTGAGAGTCTTTGTAGCTCAGGCTGGCTCTCAAGTCCTACCCTTCCTAGTGCTAGGATTCTAGGTGTGTGTCACTGTATCCATCCTTAAAATCACAGTTTTATTATTATTTTTTAATTTTTTAAATTAATTTTATTTATTTCTGTATGTGTATGAATGTACTGTCTGCATGCAAGTCTGAGTTCTACCATGATGAGTTTAAGAAGTAATGGACAGGGGCTGGAGAGATGGCTTAGCAGTTAAGGGCACCGACTGATCTTGCAGAAGACCTGGGTTCAATTCCCAGTACCCACATGGTGGCTAAGAACCATCTTTAACTCCAGTTCCAGGGGAATCCAGAGCCCTCTTCTGACCTCTGTGGCACTGCACAACACCCATGCACCAACCTACATGCAGACAGTACACTCATACACATAAAAAATAATGAAAAAAATAAGAAGTAATGGATAGTCGTGCATGGCTCTCACACCCTTCCTCTCCCTCTGAGCTTTCAGAGGTGTCTTAGCTTTGCTCGGTTTTTGTTTAGTGTGACTTTGCTGAATTACCTATGTAGGGGAACACCAGTCCACGCTGGGCGTTTTCCCAATGACTTTGCTGAATTACCTATGTAGGGAACACCAGTCCACGGTGGGTGTTTTCCCAGTGACTTTGCTGAATTACCTATGTAGGGGACACCAGTCCACGCTGGGCGTTTTCCCAGTGACTTTGCTGAATTACCTATGTAGGGGACACCAGTCCACGCTGGGCGTTTTCCCAGTGACTTTGCTGAATTACCTATGTCGCTGGGCGTTTTCCCAGTGACTTTGCTGAATTACCTATGTAGGGGACACCAGTCCACGCTGGGCGTTTTCCCAGTGATTTCAGCAGTAGTGACTTAAAAAGAAAGCTATGGCTGGGCATGGTGGCACACACCTTTAACCCCCACATGGGAGGCAAAGGCAGGCAGATCTCTGTGAGTTCAAGGCCAGCCTGGTCTACAATGCAAGTTCCAAGTCAGCTGGGACTAAAGGGAGATCCTGTCTCAAATTTCAAAAAGACCAAAAAAAAAAAAAAAANAAAAAAAAAAAAAAAAAAAAAAAAGACTCAAAGGCCACAGATCTAAGGTCTCTTTGCGCAGGAGAAGGAAGTCCACAGCAAGAAAGCTGCTTAGCATACATCCCCACTACCTAGTCCAGGCCCATTCTTTCCAAATACTAGGCTGGTGACTCGTTTTATCACCAAAAGAAATCTAGATTTATCCAAAGGCCAGGCTTGACTGTGAAAAGTCACTTTTCCTCTTTGATACCCTCTGGAAGTCCTAGGGGAGAAGCCTGGCCTAGTGACTGGTTTTATGACTAGCTGCAGGTGAAGATAGGATTTCCTGGCTCCATTCAGGCTTCTGAGAGGGGAGCTGAAGATAAGGGACAGCAGGTGCCACCAGCTGGGACACCCTATCCTCCACAGCTGCTTATCAGCAAGAGCAGCGGGGCCCTGGCAGAATGGGGACTGGAGGCAAAAGGGGCTCAAAAGAGAAGGCAGAATAGCCTCGCCCCAAGGCCAAGTTGCAACAGACCAAGGATGGGTGAAAAATCTACATGATTCCTTTAAGTTGTTTATTACATTTAAATTTATTATTTTATGTGTATACATGTGGAAGTTATAGGACAGCTTGGCAGAATCTATCATGTGGGTCTAGCAACCAGATCCAGGTGGTCAGGATGGGCAGTAGGCATCTCTGCCTGCTGAGCCATCTCAAAGGCTCCATGTAATTCCCTCTTTGAGTTCTCTATTGTATAACCTCACTGTCAGTTTCTAAAATGTTTTTTCGAATTTTATTTTACCTGTATTGAGTGTTTTGCCTGCATGTACATTAAGTGTATGCAATGCCCACTAGGGCCAGAAGAGGGAGTCAGATCCCCCTGGAACTGGAGTTACTGACATTTGTTGGCTGGGAATTGAACCAGGTTCTCTGAAAGAGCAATCAATGCCCTTAACCTCTGAGCTATGTCTCTAGCTCCCAGCCCCAGCAGTCTTGAGAGCAAACCCAAGTATGCACCCAAATCATTGAGCCTGTGTGAATCCAGGTGCCAGCTGCACTCACTGCATGTCATTCACCAGGTCCAGAAGCTGGGGGTGCTAGGTTCTGGACTGGCTGTTTTAAAAATTAACCATTCTGCTGGGCGTGGTGGTGCACGCCTTTAATCCTAGCATTTGGGAGGCAGAGGCAGATGGATCTTTGTGAGTTCAAGGCCTGCCTGGTCTACATAGTGAGCTCCAGGCCAGCTGGGACTAAAGGGAGACCCTGTCTCAAAAAGACAAAAAAAAAAAAGAAAGAAAACCAAAACCAAACAAAAATTATAACCAGATTGTTCTCAACCTTGGTCAGAAAAGCTTCTTTAAAAAAAAAAAAAAAAAAAGAAAAACCCACCTAACCCCTCCCCCCACACACACAC